>BMAW01109858.1:36143-64008 GCA_019974015.1 Nephila pilipes | reverse complement strand
ATATATATATATATATATATATATATATATATATATATATATATATAGCGTGCAGGCATTCACATGAGATCCACTCAAAGATTAAAATATAAGAATTATCATATTTTCTTACAGTAATTATTTTCGTTTGAAAACAATAAGATTACTTTTTTTAATTTAACATATTTTAATAGTAATTGCTTTGATATTTCCTTTTTCTTAGTCTTAGAAATATTAATGTGAATTTTTTTTCATGATAAATGTAGGATATGTGCGTAATAGAAATTTATAATGTGATTCATATTACCTCTTTTATCCTCAAAAACTGATTATTTACATTATTGTGTTCATCTTTAGACAAATAAATATTTTTAGAGCATATGTATATCCATAAAAAAATTTAATGATGTTTAATGGTCCTTAACTATCATACACGTAATATAAAAATAGAAAATTTATTTACATAGAAACATAAGAGAATTTGCACAAATGTTCAGTATTATAATTATTTCCCCAGCCCTCTTATACTAAAAAATGTCATATTTTATGTATCTAAGACCAAGAATTTTCTTGCTGTAGTATCGGATATATATTATTTGAATTATTCTTTTTTTTAAATTGGAGTTTACTGAAAGAAAAATACATTACATAAAATATATTATTTAAAATATACATTATTTCTACGTTACTTAACGTTATTGAAATGCTTAGAGATAAATAAATTATTACTATTAATAAAATGTTAGTTGCAACCACTTCCTATGCATCATAATAATTTCAAAATGTGTATTTTTTGTTCATTGCTTTAGTAGATTCGTTTGCGTTTATTCCTTGAGAAAAAAATTTGAGAAATTAAAAAGAGAATTAATAGAAGAGTTTCTCTATCATATTAACATTTTTCATAAAGTTTATTTTATAAATTTATGATTTATAATGCAATTGATTTAATGCAGTTTTACAACCCATGCATCACAAATATCCTCAATGGAGAACTATTTATGTATATCAGCAAAACGTTCCGTACAAAAAAATCAAAATAAAAGCCCTTAAATTACATTTTTCTCTAGAAAGGATTATTTGAAAAAGTCGTGTTTACTATTTAAATTCACTAATTATTGATTGCACCATTGTACTGATTTACGGGGAGGTTAAAAAAGAACAATTTTTCAATGACAGATGGCGCTGCTGAAGCAAAATAATGTAATTGACATTGTTAATAGAGCTGTCAATTGTTAAAAGGTGCTAAAACAACTTTTACTCTTATTCATAGGTTGATTTTGGTAGCTACCGCGTCGAGATACCATCACTTGGCGTCCAGTTGTCACCGGCAATGAAATCAGGATTGATACACCAAAAATCGAGGAACAAACAAAACCATGGTTTGTTTCCTTTGAATCGGTTCCAAAGAAGATAGAAATTGTTTCATTAGATAGAAAGGTTTAGTAACAATATTTTGGGATACAAAGGGCATTATACTCATAAAATTCTTAGACAAAGGATTAATGTATACTACCACAGCTAGTCATTTCTGATTCCTTACACGCTTTCGTATATATCTAATAAATGAACAATTTTCTGCGATTTATTTAAAATCACAGTTACCCTTGGCGATTAAGATTAAATATCAATGAGATTACATAAACTTTTGTTACACACATATTTCGGTAATTAAACTACATAAACAATGCATTGGGAGGGATGTACATCAGAAAATGTACATCCGAAAGGGGAAGGGGCTACTCCGTTTTTGCATTAGAACTATCGATTTTTTTTCAAATTCATTCTGAGCTTTACAAACCCCATTTTTCTGTTATTTAGTGTTATATAGTTGATTATAAAATAAACATGTTTTTCGTGTATGAAAATTTTAAACTTTCCTCGGAAACAGGTCTTTTCATCCGTTACTTAATCAATTCTTCAGTGACGTTCGTAATGGAACTCTTTTCTCTCTCATAGAAAGTATCCAGGGAATAAAATTCTGAAAAGATGCCTGAATCGCACAAAAGACTTCTTAGAGTTTCCATTAACTTTCAGGAAAACTTTTCAATTTCTCTCCTAGTACTGTAGTACTGGTACGGTAGATGGAAGGTAGGAAAATAAACCTTCCAAATTATTCTAAGTTTTCCAGCACCGTGGCTGTGTGATTTAATAGTAGTTTTTAATTGAAAGGTTTATCACAAAATAAGTTGTGTTTTTATTCTTTTGGGAAGCATATAGCTCATACTAACAGATCAGTATTTCTTATGTTTTGTGAAACGAAAAAAAATTATACCTTTTCTTAAGTTCTTTTAAAATTTACTTATAATACTTAAAAATATTTTAAATTTTTGTGTATTTATAGTTTTGTTTCATTTTACATTATTTATTTATTATTTTATTCATTTTTTTTATTTTTAAAATTATTCATATATTTTCAGAAATGTATTTTAAAATTTTATTGTCATATACTGTGGGCTTCTTATTTAACTTGAATTTTACTCTTCATACGTTTTTTACGTTTCACAATTTTACTCTTGCACTTTTTTGAAAAAAAATATTTTACAGAGACCACTTTAATCTGGCACATTTGGAACAATGGTCATGCCGAATTATCAAGCTTCAATAGAACTTTAATGAACATACCGATGATAAATCATTCTAGGTAAAAAAAAATTAACCAATTAAAACATTTATTCCACCTGTTTAAGCAAATTCTAAACTTGTGTAGATGACATATATATTCCACAAATCATTTCACCACACTCGCAACTGCAATTTTAAATTCAAACAGTGAACATTTATACTCCTGTATTGTTAAAATACACAACACCAAAATAATTAATGCAGTACAATATTAGTTCAAACAAATTATGAAAAGATTTTTTAGATGATTATATAAATATCTCTACACATCAATTAAATATCTTCTATCAATTAAATATCTTCTGCACATCGAAAGCCACTTGCTTAAGGTTGTTAGTTTTATTAGAATTTAAATAACACCTGCTTGGTTTCGAAACATCTTTTTCGTAATGTGCACCGCATATACACAGTTGTAATATAGTGCAAACGCGATACGTAACCCAATAGGAAGAAAGGAATATCATACTGAAATAAAACCGACATTTACATTAAACACAGGAAAATAATGCAAGTAATTCTGTGTCACGAACTATCCGCTATAGTCAACAAACGACTTAATTCAAACGGAAAGGAATCTAAAAAGTGAATAGCTAAATCGGGGCTGAATGACAGATTGTTCCAAATCATCGGCTGTCGAATTAAAGAGAGTTCATTATGTTAATGAATTCCTGTCTTTTACTTTAAAATACTTTCTTGTGGCCAGAGCAAACACGGGACTTATGTTGTTTCTGTCAAGACCTGGGCTCGAGACCTGATGCTAAGAAAGAACCAGCGTGTACCAAGGTTGATGTACATTAAATCTTTCGAGGCTTTAAGTCCTCGTATTTGCGTGATGTGGAATAGTAGAGAAGGAGGGGCTAACTTATGTTTAGTCCTCTTCACTTGGCCGAAGCTCAAAATTGCGAGGTCTATTACCAATAGTCCTCGAGTTGCTCCTCAGGGCGAAGTCTATTAATCAATTAATTGAACAATCAAATTCCCTCGTGTAACAAGGTTTATTCACGTGAAATTTTTCAGGTTCATATTTTTGGTTATCTTGGAAGTGGAGAGGGTCTTACGAGGGCTGTTTATCATCTTCGTCACTTGACCATAGTTCAAAATTACTAGATCTGGAATCAATATCCTACGTGATGCTTCTAGTTTGGTGTTAATAAACTAGTCACTCAGTTTATTGTTATAAATTTGAGGCCTTTCTAACCGAAGTAAATTTTTTGATATGTAATTTGTAAATTTTTAAATAAATTAATTTATTAGCACTTCAAAACTGAATGTTACAAAAATTTCAATTCGTGATAATAAATAGCTGTCCTGTTGTCATATCTATGAATAATGTTGAGTATCTATTACACTATCCGTAGAAGAGAGATGCTAAGAGACCTTTCCTGAAGCTAATAGATATTCTTAGCTTCAGGAGGAGGAGTTCTACCTGTATTTCCACGGAATGTATTAGTATATTACAAATATTTCCCTTTTGCCACATACAGTAAGATCCAAAAAAGTAAAAACGAATAGCAATGTGAAGAGATCAAAAACATTTCTATGATTTATTTGCAACGTCCATTCTTTGATTTGGAACTGACCAACAATATGAAAACTAAGACTTAAAATGATTAATGACGGTTTAAATTACTATTTAATAATAATCTTTGGAAGGTTTTTTTTTACTCCAGGTTAATTAACAACTATAATTTTGGTTCCCTTTTAAAAGTGTCTTCTTCAGTTTGTAAAAAAAAAATTTAAATTTAAAATATATACATTATTCCTTATTCTTTATTTTCTTCTTTTCCCTTACCAATGGTAATAGATAGTAATTTCTGTTACCTAATAAGTTTTATTTAAGACCAGAACTACAATATTTTGTAATACAAAGTAAGCATAAAATTCTTTAAGCATTTTGAAATAATGATTAAAATTGTACAATTAAATTATAATAAGAATTCTTTAACACATAAATAACTATAATAGTTTATAAGAGACTAAATTTTAATGATGACAATTGTATATTTTATTCAAGTGAGCTCTGAGTATATAGTAGTTCTTTCTCAGGTTGCTGAAAGTAAAATAGGAATTTATTCAAAATAAATAGTGAAATAATCGTCAATTTTTGTTATATAATTTCAGGCATTCATTTCTTAAGTATGAAAATTAATAGTGTAAAAATTTGAATAAATTTTAAATTATTTTATTTACTTATTTATCAAAAATAAATCAGCTTGGTGTATAAAAAAAATTACTAGATATTATTCTATGAAAATACATGCATTTTGGTTTTATAAATTGTTTAAATAAGTATTTAACTTCGAGATCGAATAGACGAAAAATGTCGTAAGTTAATATTTCCTGGAATGAAATTAGTTGCAAGATCTTAATATTTCCAATATTAAGAGAAAGTCTGGATTTTTCTTTTTGCTTATTTGACTAGCATTGACTCTAGAAATTCCACAACGTTCATTTTGACCACAAAGCTTCTTTGAGAAGCGCTTATTCTCAAAATGTTCATGACAGGTCATAGAAAGCTCATAACTTTTATTAAATTTTTGAGGTCTTATAAAATCATATTTTTTTATCAGTATTGTATAACAAGCGTATAAATTAATCTTTTTCCTAGAACGACAGAAGAGGTCAATATTATAGTGATCTGAGCAATCTTCTATTCAATTACCCCCGTTTCTCTGCCTGAGTTTTCTTCTTTTTACTACCTTCGTACTTGCCCTTATTTACAGGGTCATTGTAGGTGAATGTAAATCAGAGAGATTGTTTCAAACTTTGACATTTTCACGTGTCTGAACAGCTATTTTTTCAATACTTTGTTGAAAAGTATTGAGTATTCAGCTGTTTTTCATCAGCACGAGGAAAATTGAAGTGCTGATAAAGAAAATCGTGATACATATTACAAGATTCAACCGAAAAGAAAAATTCCTGAACAAAATTCGGATTCTTCAGAAGAAATGGATGATCCAATTACCTCACAACATAATATTGGCTCTTCAGACGACCTTCATACTCCATATGGAATTCAATGGCAAATCCCTGATGTAGTTCTTCGATATATGCCTCAGAAATGTATGGAAATAAAAATCACTATCTACTCTATACGGTAAGAAACATATTGGGGGAAATGAAGCTTTATATTTGCATTTAGTATTTTCCGAATCTATATTGAATCATGTACTATAAAATAAAATTGAAGAGACTGGCCATCGAAATAAAATTAGATAATGGGGTTAATTTCCTTGGAGATTAGAATGCTTTTATTGTCACAGCTTACGTAATGCGTTATTCTAGACTTGGATGACTTATTACCAGAATAGTGAAATCCTCCAATATTTAGTGAACTGCTTCAAATAGGTTCTACTGTTTCTGTAGTATGATAAAATAAATCGACTGGTTTGACTTGACTTAAAAAAGACAAATTTATCCTTTAAGGGTTCAAATGTGTGCAGCTTAGATAATATATCATTATGAAACTAATGTATACATTCCTTTTTAAATAAGGGAAGAAATGTCCCAACATTCGATGATTTTACTTCTCATAAACTTGCAAACAATTTATTGGTAAAAGAAACTTCTGTTACAATGAATCAAAATAGAAAAGAACTACCACTGATTCGAAAAGATACAAATCCCAAGAGAAGCTTATAAAAAGTTCTAGATAACGCCTGAATACTTGTCACTATTTACCAGTATAAAAAGTACTGTTTTTGATCACTATACATAGAAGCATTAAATTTTTAAACCTCAGTAGGTGTGGTGTAGATATACTTGATCAAATAAACTGATCGTATTCCATGCTATCGGCTTAAAGAAGTTGTTTGCATTTTTATTATGATCTAGATACCGTGAACAAAGGCTCCTATATTTTATTTAGAGCATATAACTCATCAGAAATTTCTGAAACAACTATTATCTGAACGTTATTAAAGAACTGGTATTGTCACGTTGTTTGTTGAAAAACTACTTACAAGCCTTTCAAGCTCTTTGAAAATCAAGAGTAATAAACGTCTTTAATGCTCACGATGCGAAACAAAATTGAAGAAATGTGTTCCTCTTGTGTTAAGATCTTTTGTGGAAAATGTCAAAAACAGTTTATTAATCATTTATGTTGCAAATGATAAACTACAATTAGAAATGAAACATCAATAAGAATACAATATTTCTTTTTTTATGAAAACAAAGGTATTTTATTTTGTGCAATACAAAATTTTAGCTTTAAAAGTGGAGTATTTGCTTTAAATTGTATAAAATAATTCATTTTAACTTTCGTGATTATTACGGTGAAAATTAAACATTTACTTTTTACCGTAAAAAGTAACATTTCTATTAAAGATTAACATTTGGATCTCTTATTTTGGTCAAAAGGATCGTTAACTGTCGTTCTAGGTAGTCCATCTAGAGTTGCACTTATGACCTTTTACAATCAGAATAACTATATATTTTCATCAGAAAGAAAAAATTAGATTGTTTAACTATGACCTAAGTTAAATCACTACCAAAGAATTTACGACAGATGGCACAGTTATTATGACTTGTGAAAATATTTGTGTACAATACAGTTAATTTGTTTTAAAATCAATTTTATATTAGTAACTATTTGTATATGTCACAGGTGAGATATTTGTAAAAACGAATAACCTTACATCGTTTTAATATTATTTTTTCGTTGAATGGCAACAAAAAGTGAGGGTTTTTTGCTAGAGGGGGGGGGTATAACTAATTTAGTTTGCTCTAAAAGTTGAATAAAGTTAAAGTATAGAAGTTAGTTTCAATTATTTTTAACCACATGAAGAGACTATATTTATTTCAAAAATTGTATGTTGTACAAATATTGCGCCCTTCCAGCAAGAAAACTAAAGTTCATTTTATATGAGAACATTATTCTCAATCAAATTATTTCACTATATAAAAAAATAAGAAATTCATAAAGAGTAATATTTTCTTTGTAACCTTATAAATACAATTCATTTACTAACAAACTGGCATTATGCATTAATTCGTTTAGTTTTAAGCAATATTTCAAATAATTCTTTCATATTATCGAGCAACGCATCACGATTAGAAAAAAGAATATTGTATGTCAACTTCAGGAAAAAATTTAGAAGATGATACCTTAATCTAAAACGACATTCTATAAAACATAAGGAGAGAAAAATAAAATAAATATTGATTGTGAATCTCTAAAAGAGCAACAAGTTCAAGTATTTTTTAAAAGAAAATATTTTGCTGAAAATTCAAATTTCTAAAACAAATAAATGTTATAAGCATTAACTCCTTAAGACTTAATAAACATTTATTTCATTCTCAGTGTTATTATTTACAATTCTTACAGAATGATGAATCTTGAATTTCAAGAAAATCAAACTGAAAACGTCGTTAATTGTTTCATCAATAAATTCTTGATAAGTATGAAAAAACAGAAATCTTCAAATTAAGTTTCTCATAGTTTGAGCAATAAAATATGTTTAATCACTCACTATGAATTTTCGAAATCTTCCAGAGACAATGACCTTCAACTTGTTTTCAAGGTCACGCATATGCACCATTTAATCAAGATAAGAATTAAGCAGCCAATTTTAACATATATATATATATATGTGCATAAGATAAAGCAAATAATTTATCGTTAAAAAACACAAAAGGAAGAGAACAATTAAAAACCAATGTCAAAAAAAAAAAAAAAAAAAAAACATTTATAGAACTAAGTAAAAAAGTTGACATTGAATCGAATTTGAAACTAAGAGAGGAATAAAATTTGAATCAAATTTGAAATTAATTAGAACCAAAGAATAAATCGAATAATTCGAATACCCAACAAAACAAAACATGCATATTCAGACTGGGAACTAAATTGTGGGTTAAACTAGTTCTACGGTACCATCCCTCCCCCAATGCATCTTGTTGGGTAAAACTGGATTACTCCAAAAATTCAAGTTGTAATTTAAAGAAAAGAACCAATAAACTAAGAAAAAAATTGAATGGCGAGATATTTCAATTACTAATTATTTTCAAAAACAAAAAAAAAAGAAAAAAAATTTCCAATTAAAAATATCCAATTAAAAATTATTCAATTAAAAGTTATACAATTAAAAATTTAAGATTTTTTTTCGAAACAATAAAACATTATAATTAATTGTTTCCAGTTAAAAACCTTAAAAACTACATAACCGAATCTGTGCTTTTCATCGAAGTTCAATTCAAATTTCATAGTTGTAAAGGCAAAGATTCAAAAGATCATAACTTTGACAATATATATATATATGTGTGTGTGTGTGTGTGCGTGCGTGCGTGCGTGCGTGCGTGCGTGTGTGTGTGTGTGTGTGTGCGCGCGCGCACGCAAACAAGACTCAAATATTCCAATCAAAAGCAGTACAAGCAAGAGAAAAAGAATTAAAACGTCAAAGATATGTATATTTATAATACCAGGATTGTTTTGTAACGTGAAACAGATATTATCGATAAAAATCTTCTCTTAGTATAGATATTTCTAAGTGTGATCATATTATTATCTATAGAAAACTTTAATTAGTATCTCGTTTTACTTACTTCAGTTTATTATCCTAGAGGTTCCAGAAGGTAATACGTTCACTCATATTTTAAACTAATGATGTCAAGGATATGATAAAGTTAAAAAAAGTGGCTATTAGTGCTATTTTCCCCTCTTTAAATTTTTGAAAGAATTTTGATTTTACTTTAGAATTCCAACTTTTCCCACCACGTTTTACTTCATGTATGCAAATAAAGAAATTCAAAATGCAAAATTTTATTATTTTTACGAAAACAACTTAATTTCTATTTCATGTGAGTTGCATGTAAATAAGAAAAGGAGCCATGTGCATATTTTCTAGAGTCTAATTTCACCTTAATTTTCTATGTGCTCAGTAATATGTTAACTAAACCATAATATATATATATGATGAAAAAGGACAGAGTAAGCACACAGTATTAAACACAATGCACATATAAAACAAAACAAAGCCGTATGCATATGGAAGAAAATACGGCTGTCAGTAGCAGTATTATTTTCCTTTTTAAGTTTCTAGAATACTGTGATTTATTCATGAACCACAGTAATTTGAAAATCGTATTTAATTTTTTTTAAGAAAAATTAAATCTCTAACAGTTCCTTTTAAATATTAAATGCTTTAACTATTCAAAAAAAGTAGACTTACCAGATCTAAATAACAACTGCCAATTTGAGATGCCATACAAAAAGGATTAATTCCTCCTCAGAAAAAGGTTCTAGAATAATTCTGCTCGATGCACTGTTATAGTTTCTCATTGGCTTCCTTTTCCAAGCAGTAGTTTCATATATTGGTTAACTTTGAAACAAACCTAAAATACATCATGTGACTATATTACCCTCATTAGTCATACTAACTTTAGATAACTTACTATGAATTTATATTGTTATAATAAAATATAAAAAAAGACACAAGAGCATTCTAATTAATATATAGAGTTATGCAACATATATATAACACAATATAGTAAATTGACACTATTAATGTTGATTTATATATATATATATATATATATATATATATATATATATATCAACATTAATATTTGCAATTTACAACATTATGCAACATAAGGGTGAATTTTAAAATGAAGAAGAAACTTTATCCTAATAACTCGGTTACTTCGTAGCAATAAATATTAATGATACACCCTCATAGTTAACTGTAATTCAGTTTATATATAATATCATCTCAGTCTTTTCATTATGTTTTGAGCAAAATTTTATCATATTCAATACTAATTGTGGGAGGATTTGTGTATCTAGTTACATCAGTTAACTGTATGAATTTATGTATTCTATATTCTAAATTTTTTCATGTGAAAAACAGTTCATGTTTTATTTTTACCCATGAATCCAGTTACAAGAATTGGACGCTAGACAACACGCACCGATAAATAAATTTTAGAAAAGAATTATTTCTAAAAAAAACATTTCATTCTAAATATCGAGCCATGCATGTATTTTGCAACGTTGTATATTGAATTCCCGCCTGAATGAGTTGCGAAGGCTTTGAGAAAAAACTAAAATGGCCCTTCCTCCTAAAGAACAAGTGAATTTCAGGTATGGAGAAACAGCAATTCGCAATTGGAGATTTTCCAAAACGTAATAGTTTTTTTAAATATATTGTATTCAAAGCGCATATCAAATGGAAGCCTTTTATGTAAAAAGATAAAAAGGAAATCTGATAGTTGGATTTCATTCACATGACAAAGAATCGAGTTATACGTAAAGGAATGATTGGATAGTTTTGGAGAAAAGGAATCTTGTTCCCTTATGGGACGATATTCAGAGTGCCACATTGTTCAGAATTTTTTTTAACTTACTTTTTATTTTTAAGGATCTTATGAATACGATATCTCTTTTTGCCATTTTTGTATATTTGATTCATTGTTATCAGCATTAAATATAATTATTTAACATTCAGTTTTATTTTATTTACTGGTTTTTGAAAATAAGTATTTATTTGCTAAAACCTGGAATTTGAGACTTGTAACTACTTCTATCGTCGAAATAATCCTTAAATATCTTTAAATGTTACTTTCGCTTGCAGAAAATACCAAATCTTAATGTTCTTTAAACATAATTTATCGAGTTTTCTAATTATATTCTTTGTTTCTTTGAAACTGCAACCTCCCCAAATTTAAAAATGAAGAATTCTTGTTGTCATTCAGAAAACGAAAATTTCATAATTTCATTTAAAAATATCTCCAGTTTATCTACTATATTAGAGATGGATATTATTTTGCGTATTATACGTAATAGTGTTATTAGAGGAACCTATCCTATAAGTAACATGCTCCGTACTAAATCCTATTAATCTTGCCACTCTTCTTTCAATGACTTTTCTTGACTCTCTTCTTAAAAAGTTACTTGTGTAAGTTGAATTTGAATCTTGGAAAACACCATAGATAATATCATGTATTGTTCCGTCCCTACTTTGTAACACAGTTCCAAAATCATGTCTGTGACGACCTTTCTCAATCTCTTAGTACCTTTTCCCCTTGCCATTTAAAGGTAGGTTAAACACACTTGTTTCCTCAAGTGGAAATATACAAATCACAAGTGCTCTAAGGGTGAACTTATAAGGTCAATATTCACACCAAAAAGTCATTAGTTAAGTCAAAAGATAGCACAAAGGAAGAAACTTATGAGAACAAAGAAAACTTTATCTTGTGTTATCAACCAGTGCAACATCTGTCTTTTCGATCCTGAATCTCCTCTACTACCTCTCCGGATCACCGTCTTTCCGCCAACCACTGGGACCAACTGGACTCAGCCTGGATCGGATGCAGATATCTTAAAACTATGATTTCCTTGCCATCAGAGGAACTAACCAGATCTTTGTGTAGCCTTGTTCTAAATAATCAAAGCCAAATTGTTTCAACCTCAGAGTAGTGAATGAAACGTTACCATATTCTCAATTCATTTAAGTTAATAATTAAATAAGCATTTTAAGACAAGCAATTCATTTTATATTAGTGATCGTATAGTGTAAAAAATAAGAATGATGTAATTGAGGATAGAGTACTTGAACAATAAAAGGTATTAGATATTATCGAATATTAGTTTATTAGATCTAGGATCCTGGTTTATTCTCTATAATAAGATAACACTAAACATTATTAAAATTTAAATACTTTGTAGAACGGAGAGAGAGATTCCAATTCCGGCAGACTTAATACAAAAGTGGACATGAGATTCATCTTCCAACTTACATTAAACACTTAAATTATGTAATTTTAATGAATGGCACTTCATACTTTCCTAGAAAAGAGCAGCAGCTCTAAAATATATTGGACTTCCCCATTAAATTGAAGCAAAACTGATAAAGTGTCAAAGGGTGAAGTCCTTTTCAGAAGAATTAGACATGTAGTTATATGACGTGAATCCTTTTCAAATTGATCACGCTGTTATTTATACAAAGAGAAGGAGGCTCACGCTTTTTGCCAAAATCTGGATATAGTGTCAGAACGGTCAGGAATCATTAACTTGGCTCTGAAATTCTGAAAAAAAATTTAATAAAACAGTAATATCAGTGTCATATCACAAACCAGATTTCCCTGTAGCTTTGTGTGGGATTTTTGAATTCCATATTTAAGCATATGCCTTATTGATTTTGCTTTCTCTCTCAGTATATATATATAGTAATTTGAAGTGAGATATATTTGGATGTGTATCATATAACCCCTTCATGTCACTGTCGCAGTTTCAAGTCATATTCTCAGTTTTCTGAAACTATCGGCCGTAATATTATGATATTAGAACAAATTCCTTACATTGAAAAATAGTATGAATGATGACGATGAAAGATAGTATCATGTTTCCTGGTACCAAGAATAAATTGATAAAATAACAGGTCAATTGAAAAGTACCAGCTTGACACATAGATAGCGCTACTAGAATAAAATCCATATGTTTTTTTTAGTTAGTCCTAACCCTCAAAAGATGCGTGTATAAATTTGACAGTTGTCGGATCATTAGTTTGTGAATTATAGCATTTTGAGTGAAGCAACTTTTGTTATTGTGAAAAAAATGGATGAAAAGGAATTTCGCGTGTTGATAAAATATTGCTTTTTGAAGGGAAAAATTACAGTTGAAGCAAAAACTTGGCTTGATGCCGAGTTTCCGGATACTGCCCCAGGAAAATCAACCATCAAGGATTGGTATACTAAGTTTAGACATTATGAAATGAGCACCGAAGACGGCGGACGCCTAAAGAGGTTGTTACCGACGAAAACCTTTAAAAAAATCCACAAAATGATTTTGAATGACTGTAAATTGAAATTGAATGAAATAGCAGACACTCTAAAGATATCAACTGAACGTGTACATCATATCATTCACGAATGTTTGGGTATGAGAAAGCTCTGTGCAAAGTGGGTGCCGCGCGAGCTCACTTTTGACCAAAAACAACGACGAGTTGATGATTCGGAGCAGTGTTTGAAGATCATCAAGCGTAATAAACCCGAGTTTTTGCGTCGATATGTGACAATGGATGAAACATGTTTCCATCATTTCACTCCGAAGTCCAATCGACAGTCATCCGAATGGACTGCACGATGAACCCGCTCCAAAGCGTGGGAAAACGCAACAGTCGGCTGGCAAGGTTATGGGGTCTGTATTTTGGAATGCGCATGGAATAATTTTCATTGACTACCTTGAAAAAGGAAGGGCCATCAACAGCGACTATTACATAGCGTTATCGGACCGTTTGAAGGACGAAATCGCCGAAAAACGGCCGCATTTGAAGAAAAAGAAAGTGCTGCTTCACCAAGACAATGCACCGTGTCACAAGTCAGTGAAAACGATGGCAAAAATCCATGATTTGGGCTTCGAATTGCATTCTCATCCACCGTATTCTCCAGATCTGGCCCCCAGCGACTATTTCCTGTCCTCAGATCTCAAAAGAATGCTCGCTGGGAAGACATTTTCGTCAAATGAAGAGCTGATCGCCAAAACTGAGGCCTAAATTTTGTTGCAAAGGACAAATCGTACTACAAAAATGGTATCGAAAAGTTGGAGGGTCGCTATAATCAGTGTATCACCCTTGAAGGGAATTATTTTGAATAAAAAAAAACTAATTTTGCCAAAAAAATGTGTTTTACTATGGTAAGCCAGGGACTTTTCAATTGACCTGTTATAGGATAATGAACTTATGTAAAGTATAAAGATGAAATATTTTCTGTGTTTTTCTTCCTTGCTTTTTTTTTTTCCTCTTACTTTGAAAAAATTAAAATTTATTGGTTATGTTTCAAAAATTGTAAAATATGTAACAAGTTAAATTCAACAATCTATAAAAATACTTACTTATACGCATACCACTATAGTGTTATTTATATTAATGCATTTGCAAAAGATAATATAAGAAATTTGAAATAAATATTTAAAATTCACCGCTGAGTATTAATTTTTAACCTAGCTGCACATAATAAAAGCAGATCATATTTATTATATATTTTTCAATGTTCAAAAAAGCAATAAAATTTCAAATTCGTTAAATAAAATTCATAAATATTGAAAAATATGAATGTTTTGAATATTTTTTTGGTTTCTGGATTTCAAACAAATTTTTAGAGGGTCTGACTTCAGAATGAAACTGGATTATGTTACCAAAACTGTAATAGCTCAGAATACAATTTTAAATCAATACAGTAATATCAAAAATAAAATGATTGTAAAATGTATTCCAAAAAGGAATAAGGTAGAGGCCTAATTCACTTTTAAAAAATAATATAATCGTGTATTGCGACTAAAAAATTAATAGATTCGTGGAATGCAATTCAAAAATAAAAAGGTGAAAATAGTTCTGAAATAATAGAAAATATATACACCAAAGTTTAAATGGTCATAAAATTATCTGAATAAAGTGTCAAAATAATAATTTGATTAAGCATAACTGATAAAGTATTGGAGTGTAAATTAATAAGGTAGTGGGAAATGCTCTAAAATTAATAGGGTAATGGAATGTATTCTTAAAGTAATAGAATATTTGAACAATTATCTATTTATAAAGTAATATGATAGATTAGATTAGAACAAACGAGTTTATTCAGAAAGAAATGTGATAATGGAACCTATTACCAGACTTGAACTAATATATACGATGAACCCTGTTAATTAAAAGGAAAGTTTTGACCCCCCTCTACTCCTACAAATGATAATTCAGAAGTTTAAATTCTCTATGATTCGTAAAATATTTTCTGAATATTTAGCATGGAACAAAGATGACAAGGAAGGTTTTGAGTAATTATGTTATATTTATAAGCAAATAGCATTTAAATTGGTATTCTAATTACTGAATTAATTATGCAGAGATTTTTTTCTCGGAGAATTCTTTAAAAATTAATGTAAGATAATATATATTGTAAGATTCTTCAACATTTAGACATATTATTTCATTATTTTTTCTTAATTTCATATGTGTATATAACAAGGCATAAAATTAATGCTCATTAGGAGAAAATAGAAAGGAAAGAATGCTTAGTTCTCTATTTAAGTCTATGATTATTGAGTTTCATTTTCACCACCAATCTATTGATTTTCAAATTTATTTGATATTCGAATAAATGAATACATTTTCAAAAGTAGCTAGAATCAAAACAAGAATGCATATATATAAATACAGAATAAAAATATATCACATATATTTATATAATTATATTCCCATTTTTAACAGTAATTATCTGTATGCTTCGTAAATACTTTCTATTATATTAACTTTGTAGTCACATACAGAAAATAATGCTGGGAACACATGCTATTAAATGTAATGTCGCATTAATGTAAAATTTGTTAAGTTAGTTTCATTTTCTAGAATTTAAAAGTGATAAATTTAAAGCTTAGTTTTCAGGAGTTTGTTTCTCATGAAGAAAATTTTATATTTATTTTTACAATTACTTTTCATTCAAAATATGCATTTTTAAATTTCTTTTTCATTTTAGCTAAATAAGATTTCAAATGCATTAAAAAGTGAATCTTTTTCCATCCCATTCTATCAAAATGCCTCAAAAGTTTTAATTAATTAAAAGCATACAAAGTTAGTACTTCCTGTACATTTCGTCGTCATTACATTTATACACCTCACCAAAGTAAAGTTTTTACTCGAAAGGATTCAATAGTCCAAAAGAATTTTTATTCTTCTGATAGAACTTAATAGTTAGAAATAAATAGTACTTGAGTAAATTTCTGTCGACCATGAAAATTGGGGAAATCTCTGGAAAACTTACACTAATCATGTCAGTAGCTCAAACCCCTAATTCTATTCAAGATAACAGCAAATGGTTCCTTTTTATTTTGAATCCGACACCCAATTAAGTAATCTATAAGTAAATTCAAGTGATGGCGCATATGTTTTGATGTTTCATGATGTTTTTATTACGGTATTTGATCAATCCCTTCTGTCTTTCAACTTTTCCTGTTTGTGCCACAATCTTCAGATCCTTAAAGTTATAACGGTTGTTAACTTTGAAATGTGTGAATGAAAATAGCTGTTAATGAAAAAAGTTCCATTGAAATCTTGTTCAAATAAGGCCTTCACTAAAAAAAAATAACGTAAAACCTACTGACTAATACAAATAGGCCAAATCACGTTGTTATCATACCTTCCTCTATTAGCGGAATATCATATCATTCATCGACTCTCTCTATTTTTGGTGGAATACCACAACTTTTGGCAATACTTTCTGCTTTTGGAGCACATCTGCATTGTTTAGTGGCATTTCTTTAGTTTGGTAAAAATAGTCAAAAGTATTTTATACAAGTACTAAATAAGAATTTTTTGTTCACGTGAATTCTAATATTAATACTTGAAGTAATTAAACTGAAATATAATTAGCTGCGTTCTAAGTGATTACTATTTAGAACGTTGAGAATTTGAAATTACAATTATGACAGATGTGAGGATATTGAATTTCTTTTTAAAGTAATAAAAGATTACTAATGAAACTTTTAACCCTAATCAATATTATAAGTGAATAAGACTTTCAAATGTGAAATAATTTGAATAAAATTATTGGTATTTCTTCGAGAATACAAAATGAATAAAATATTGCTATATAAATTATATATTCAATTTTTTTTTCCTGTAATATTTTAATAATATATTCGAAAAACTCTAGCTAATTATATTCTTATGTGGAAAGAAAGTTTGAAAGCTATCTAGTAAATGTGTTAAATTTTAATACATATATTCGGAGTGCAAATAAACGTTTTGTAAAATTTGTATAATGTTGAAAAATATGAGAAATAAGAAAAATATTCTAGCAAAAATTCTGCAAATCATAACATAAAATAATCACCGAAATCGAAATTTGTATCATATTTGTATGCATTTTCCAATTTATCACATTCCTCTTAAGTTTAACTCTTATGAGGTAATTATTATGACATTCGAATTATTCATACAAGTACTTAATAATCATTTATGAACAATTGTGTTAGCAACTCAAAAATTACCTTAAGAAGTAGGCACTTGTATGTAATTGTATCGCTTTATTTGAGCGTATTTATTACTTATTTATTTTTTACTCTTATCAGGATTTGGAATCATGCAGGTCATTGTAGTGTTGTCCGTAGATCGTTTCTCCTTGATTGACTCATTTTGCATCCCAAAGAATTCACGCAATAATTTTAGCTGCCGATGAGACCGTATTCGTCTTCTTTGGAGCAGATTCTCTTGAATCAACTACTTTTTAATTACTAATTCAATTATTCAATTACTAATTTCAATTCAACTAATTTTACTTAATTTTCTGGGTATAATAATACATCCAATTCTCATCGACAATGTTAACTCGACGCAAAATAACAACTACTCTACATGGATCCAAAAATTCTTTATATTTGTCTGAAACTCATGAATCAGTATCAAATTTGATTTAACACCATTTAACAAATAGAAACACACAGTGTTAACACCAATTCGTTTTATCAACACAATATGTTTTCAAACTATGGAACTTTATTATACTTATTAACTTTATTGAAATGATAGAGGGTTATCTTGCGAGGGTCTTTCAATAAGTCTGTTGAAAAAGAAAAATTGTTTTAGGTAGATATTTTTCACTATTTAGCATTACCTCCTTTTAAATGTATACACTTTTCCAAGCGTTTCTTCAACTTTTAAAGCCATCTAAAATGTAAAATTTTCGTCGGTCCTCAAAAGAGACATCTGTTTCGAGATTACCTCTTCGTTCGACGTAAACAGTTGTTCACCGAGCCATTTTTTGAAGTTCGGAAATAAAAATGTCACAAGACTCAAATACAGTGAATACTGTGGGTGTTGTAATAACTTGAACTTTAATTCCATGATTCTGGCCATTGAAACTGCACATGTGCACCCGTGCATTGTCTTGATATAAATGATTTTAACAACTAATGCAATCGAAACAAACCAATTCTAGTACATTTCTGCTCCGATTTTTAATTGCTGTCTGCTTCCTTAATGTTTAATATTTAAAGATTATTGTGTCAATTATCTGCATATATTATAAAAAAATATTAAGACTATAACACTAAGTCTTAACTAAACAATATTAGGATATTTTTAAAATGATTTTTTAGAAATTTTATTTACTATCGTATACAAAACAGTATATCTATAACTTTTAAGAACATTTAGGATTACTTTATCACTTTTCTTATTATAAATAAGTATGAAATTCTGAATGGAACTGGGTAATTCATAAAACATATATTTATATCAACTGTCTTAATAATATTAAGTATTGAGTGCATATTTCATGTTTTTCTGAATTTTCATATTACAACCAATATATCTTCATAATAAAACATACAACTTAAATATCTCACATGTATTAAATGATTCTTATTATTATTGAAAGTCTGACTGGTTTCATAAAATTATGCATCATGTACTAACAATAATATAGTTCTAAGGATATCTAATTCAGATTGTCTGAGACATTGAATGTTAATATTCTGAATATTTATCTAGTTTTAGAAAGGTTCCAGAATTTTACCAAAACAATTGTATATTTTACCTTCTAATTACTTCTGTCTTATCATAAATTATTAAAGGGTATCCCTGAAGTTTCAATTCCCTTGAAGTTTATTTACAGGTCAAAGGAATCACTTAAAAGAAATCTTTTACACGCTAAACCTTTTTTTAAGCAACAGATTGTTTATAGAGATTATTTAAAAACAATTTTTAGAATTATGTTTTGCCTGAAAAAAATTATTCTCATCATTAATATATTTTAAAAATATTTCTCATAGCTGAGAAAATGCTAGAATATTTAAATTAAGCATATTTTGTATATTTATCTTGAACTGAATTTCTTCATCACTTTATATTTAAGATATTTCTTACTTTTTCCCCTCCAGACATCTAAAATTCCTTTTAAAATTTTAACAAAAGGAAAACTGACATTCCATCGAGCTTCCATTTAATTCCTTATCTTACAAATTCAAATTCATTGCGTTGGGTTAGAATTTTGGATGAATAGTTTTGGATCAATTCTACATGGTTAGACTCCATTTGCTGTTAGTTCTAAATTCATGACCAAAAATGTAGTCACAGTTTTTAAATAAAGATTATTGCAATTATATGGTTGATTAATCAGATAAATAAGATAAAAGTTCTGGCTTAAGATTCCATAAGCAATTAGATTCCGCGAGAGATCGAAACATAATAACACCGTCAACTCCATAAACGAGCCTCGAATAAAAATGTAAGAACATTTATTTAAATTTCAGTAAATCGTAATAGCATTGTCATCTCATTAAGTTTCACTAGAAACTCGTCAGTTAATTCGAACTTGAGAAAAGAATCTTCCAACTATTAAAGAAACGTGAAAAGTATTAAAAATGCATGAAACGGTTCCGCTAATGTAGAGAACCCAAGAGTTTGGCACTTACTTCGTTAATTGACTCTCTTCCAGAGACCTAAGAGCTTTCTCGCAAAGGAAAATATCTCACTGCGTGAAATGGGCGCCCAATTAAGAGTAG
Organism: Nephila pilipes; assembly: GCA_019974015.1. Taxonomy (NCBI): domain Eukaryota; kingdom Metazoa; phylum Arthropoda; class Arachnida; order Araneae; family Nephilidae; genus Nephila; species Nephila pilipes. The sequence continues at coordinate 43,919 of BMAW01109858.1, read as the reverse complement.
AGTCGTCAATTCTATCCTCCATTGGTGACGAAACAATTACATAGCGTGCTACAGTATAAACTACTCCATCGAGCAAGAGAAGTGGATTCCCTTAATAAAGTTAAAATTTACTTACTGGAATTGGTTGCTTTATCCGAAAGAGTTTGATTGAATTTTCTGTAAGATTTAGTTTTTGCCAGACAATTATTAGAATCCGGATTTGTATCAACATCTTCGGGCGATTATAAGATGACGAGGACGTTTACGGCTTATTTTGTGCTAATTTTAAAGAATGCTCCCTGTTTTAAAAAAAAGCAATGGGTTATATTTTAATATTGATATATATGTGTTTATTTATACATCTTATACAGAGAACTTATGTATAATTATATATCTGTATATTTATAAAAAGCTATTTATATGCATAATTAATTTCATATGAGTGATTAATAATCTTTAGTTGTGTTTACATTTACAAGTAATTGAGGTTCAAAATTAAGAGGTCTGTCGCCAGTAGCCCTCGTGATGCTTCTAGTACGACGTTAATGAAACAAAGCCAAACGAAACATTTACAAGTCATCTGCTTATCTTTTCGTATTTTACCGATGTAGCTTAGTGGTCATGTCGTGAACTCACGGTCCGTGTTGTTTTCATCAAATCATGGGTACAAGCCCTAATGTCATTATAATATCAACGTGTTGTGGGAGTGATGCACGTTAAATCTGGTAGAAATTTTAAGTCCTCCTGTTGGCATGATCTGGAAATTTTTAGATGGATGTACTAGGTCAGGTATCGTACTCGTCACTTGAACAAGGTGTAAAACCTTTAAGTTTTGGTTAAAGAGGTTTATAAAGTTAAAAATGTACAGAGTGCTTGTAAAATTAACATTCTACACATACACATGTTAACACACAAAATTAAAGAGTGTTTGTTAAAAAATATTTACATTTACTGTTCAGAAAATAGAATTTTATTTGTTTGAAATTGTCATCATTATAAATAAAGTAGATTCTGAGGAAATTGAACCTGAATTGTGTGTGAAAAAAACCACATTTTGAGATAACTTCAAGTAAAGATATTTTTTCTATTGTGAGGCATGTTTATTTGTTATTTTACATTCCAGATTTGTATGTTATAACTAACAAATTTCACAAATAGTACATCTGTAAAATAAGCATAACGTTATCTACTTTTTTAACAGCAAAATAGAAAAATAAAATTTAAAACATTTTTCAGTCTCATTTACATTAAAGTAGAACTAAATTTTGGACCCAATAATTGCCTCTATTATTCTGAAAAGTGGCCATCTCCAAATTCACCTTTTGTGGTTACGTAGTCTTTTAGCATCGACCTGGATTTCATGAAAAAATATAACATATTTCATGAATTAAATTGCTTGTAAATGGATTTCATTCAAGTGTTCAATCATTAAGTCAGAGAACGGCTCTTACATCATTCTCCTCTTATGCGCTAACAACCACTTATGACCTAACTGTATTTATATATATTTAAGGAGATAGAGAAATAGAGGCAGAAAGCTCTATTAGTACATATCAACTAATTACAAAGGATTCTGATATGAAATAATAAAGAAGAGTCCCACAACTACAAGGGATGAAATATTTGAAACATGAACTGTAACATTCTTTCTCACTTTTCTTGTGGATAATTCGTAAATCCAATTTTTGCAATGACATCTGGTTTTATCATGAATTTCATAAAAGGAAAAGAATTTCTAATTTAATGTATACCTCTTATTTCACAAACCCGAGTTTATTTAGAAAACGGTTCACTTTCGCACATAACAGGGTTCTCATCAATAATTATCTTCAACGAACTCTTAAAGATTTCCATATGATGTTATTGTATTTGAGAACTTCCTGTGGTAAATTAACCATGTTTTAAGTAAATTAGATTAGAAATTTTGGAGTACAGTGAATAATAGGTGTAATAACATTTATAAATTGCGAAAAATTTGATAAGAGGATTTGTGACCAGAGAGGATAAGTGTTGACTTATCGATTGGTATGAAGTGGTTATAGATGAGCATATATCTAATCGGATTTAAATTTATGTTCAGTAATGATTCCGATGTAGTCGCTGTGGTGAAGTAGATAGCAAATCTGACTGCAAAAGCTGCCGACCCAGGATGGATTCCCGGTATCTTCGACTTGGGTAGCAGGTCGTGGGCCAAATCAACCTACCATCGCTCCAAGCTCCATAAATAATTATTAAGCTTACCTCAGAAGTTAACTGAGAGTCCAGCGTCGGGCTTGTCACTCGACCTGGACACTAGTTAGTGATTAACGCTACAGATTCTTAGACTACAGAAACGGAGATGGATAGCACCGGATGGGTCTTCTTAGGCCCGGGCAGACTTTAACTTAGCTAATTGATGTGGATGGGGATTGGCTGGTGGTAAGCTAAAGTTGCTTTTTATTATGTTAATCTTTAGATTCAGACATGGGTAGAGGCGTTATACATACGTATATTAATTTGGATATTGAATTTTGAATATTTGGGGTTTCGAATAAAACTATCTTGATTTCCTTCATTTTTTTGACTATTTAATTAGAAAAGAACATTTCACCAGTGTTGGAGCAGTCAGTTGAAAGAAATACAACCTGGAAGCTAAACATAGTGAAAAGAAATATTTTTCCAGGGAGTCATGTAGGAGCATAAATAATTATGTATGCATTTTACATGATACGCAATCCCCTTTAGTGATATAAAATTACCGATTTCAGCTTTCACGAAATAAATGGTTTTTGTTTCTGTAATATTTGTGAAAGTGGAGATGACTCCTTTTCAAAATGACGGTATTTCAGTTACTTTCCTTAAGAATAAACAAATTTATTAGTTAGAGTAGGAACAAGACTACCAAATGCTGTATAGCAAAAGTTTAATATATTTTATAAATTCTTTAAGCATCTCATTATCTAAAAAAACTTAAAACGTGTTTATATAATTTAGAACATAAGAAATAATTTAATTTTTATAGTATAATGATTCTGTTTGAGTAGATACGTAGTGATAAGCAATTGCACTTAAATTGTATCTAAGTTTCAAGTACAATGAATTCACAGAAATCTTTCAAAACAAATCTGGACTAAGATTTACATTTAAGAATAATAGTTTGAAATTTGTTACAAAAATAGTAATTGACTTTATTTTGAAAATAGGAATTCACACACACAACACACATTTAAGAATTAAACTTAAAGTATACTAAAATGTTAAGAAAACACACTATGAAAACTTATTTTTATTTCTGAAATAGGTGAGACCGGTGTTTTATGTGGATAAAAGCTGGAACACTTGCTACAGATTAGAACATATTAGACTGTGTACAATGGAAAATACAAAATTAGGTTCACAATTTTCAGACAATAATCGCAATATCGATTTCAGAAATTAATTCATTAATATTTCTTTCACATACTAACCAGTCATACCTTAGAATTCGAATCGATTAAACTATCGCATTTTAGTTACAATTCATAATAAATAATCACAAATGTTAGTATTCAGAAGAATCTATCTTGATTTGAAGGAAAATAAATTTAAAAATTATATTTTTTGTTACTTTTTCTGAGAAATGTTATCAGTGTTGATTATAAATAAATTTTATTAATACTGATTAATTTGTTTTAAATAAAATTCATTTGGTATTGAGCTATATTTTAATTAGTCCATTGGCTGAAATTGTCTACACGTAAAGTTAAGTTATGATAATTTACCTGTGCATATAAAGTATCTACTCTTCATACTCAGTTACAGTTAAAACAGTTTTAAATTCCCTAGTAAGGAGGGGGAAGAAAGGAAGATCAAAAACAGTTAAAACAACTAAACAACTTCCTTTACAATTGAGTCATTAAAGACGAAAAAGAAAAGTAATTATAACTTCACCCAGTGTAAAAGGGAGCTCAAACATTCGTATTTTGTTACTTAATTGACCCTTGACAGGAAATCAAGTTCATCTGTATGCAAGTTTCGTCCTTATTGTGTAAGAGTAAACTAACTCATTTCAACTGACTCGTTGCATTATAAATCTGCTACCATTCGTTGATGTAATTAAATGATTAAGTCCGTGTGCTTAGCATTCCATTTAAGCAATGATTGGTGCTATAAATCCTTAGCATCGAGCTGAATAGCAAGAGGAGGAAACAACCAAAGTGCCCTTTCTCAAGATAGTAAGCTATATATAATAGAGAACGGAAATCTAATACACAATGATTTGCATGTATGTTTGGCACGGCTTTCCGATAAATTTCCATTCACAGTAATGGAGACAAAATATATTTTTTGAAAGTTATGTTAAATATTAGTGACAAGAGAATACCTCTATTCGTGAGACAAAAATAGCTTAATGGAAATAAACGTTAATTGAAGTTAATGTGCTAAATTCACTGACTGTTTAAATACACAGGCGCTCGTTTCTCCGTAAATATGCTCATTGAAAGAACTTCTTGGATCATTTTGGAATAACTATCGCCATTAGATGTAAATTAAAAAGATGTATTTTACGAAAATAATGAGGGGACAATGAATAAACGCTATCAAGAAACGCATCAATTATTTCGAAATTTTATTTACTGTGAAAATTATGTCATTGTTTTGAAAAGTTGGAGGTGTACATGTGTGAGTGAGTGTGTGCATGTGTGTTTACTTAAGAGTTGTTCAAAGAATACCAGTGTTAGGAATGGACTGGTTATGAGGTATCAAGAATGAAGAAACTTTCTGTAAAAGAGTCTATTGATCATTTATTCTTTTTTTAAGATGTCCATGAGTATAACGTTCTTCGCATTTTAAATAATAGTAACATTCTCACCATCTCCACTTTATTTGGACCATATGCATTAGAATCAACCTATTGTTTTGATTGTTGAATGATTTTCAGATGTACAGGCTTATTAAAAATAACTTATCCAATTTCAAAATTTCATGTTTTCAAAAATAAACAACACAAAATGATAAGTAATTCATGAATACAAAGAAAAATATATAAATTTTATGTTGTGATAAATAGATGGATGAGTATTCTTCGTGAAGCTATTACCATGATAGCTGCTTCAGAAGCTTTCACGTAGCTACATCAAAGTTAGATCGGTCTCAGTGGACCAGATGACTTTTTTTTAATGTTACACAGCAAGCCATCTAAGTCACCTGATGCTTCCACATGCGATTTCTTCCTTTGGGGGTTTGTAAAAGATGAAGTGTATGCGCCACCAATACCCTCAAATTTATATGAACTTAACAACGGATTTCTGCTGCTAAACTATCAATTACCGCTGACACATTACAACCGTGTTTTGCAGGAATTTACGTATGGAAATGATGTTATGCGTGTAACTAAATGAAGTTATATTGAACACTTGTAAAAAAGACTTGCATATTATACATTTGCATTCATGTATTACTTATCATTCTGTTTCGTTTATTTATTAAATTATTGCATTTTGAAATTAGATGATTCATTTTGAATAAGCCTGTATTATGATGAACCCATGTCTCATTGACTTTGACATTCGATGCAAAATAAATACGAGAATTCGACTCAACAGCTGTTGATATGGCAGCGAATTTTAATCAAACCGAAACTAGCCTAAGATTTTGTATCACATTTGTTTGTTTGTTTTGTTACCATTTTTAACAGGTACATTATTTTTAATATGTGTGTGTGTGTGTGTGAAAAATGGAAAAATGGTGAAGATGATAGCATTTGTCAATAAAAGTCAAGTAATGTGGTTTCACATTTTTTGACAGGTAGTCACCAAAATTCAGCCATTTTAGGCACGTAGTAACTGTTTTATAATCGTTTGAGGGAGTCGATGTGAGTGTTTTTGTGAAATTGGAAAAAATCGAATATTGAAATGTCATTAAATATGTGTTTTTGAAAAGTAATACGGCTACATAAAAAGACAGTTCTATCTGCTTATTCTATAGTTGTCAATAGGCTTATTGAATTTTCGGAATTACACTACTTACTAAGCAGGATTATATCCACTTCTGTTAGCTGTAAATGTATTATGTTTCGAATATGGCTTTCGAATTTCTTTTCCTGTTTAAGCTTTCAATTATTCTAGCTCAGACATGCTTTTTTTTAAAACTCTCCAGCTGACAATTTTGGGATTTTATTCAATTAAGTAAATTACTTATTTGAATTCTGAGTACATTTTTTGAGACCGAAATTTCTACACGAAATCTAATCAAAACTGTACATCTTATACAAGCTAATCCAAGAGTCCTTAACATAATTGTTGACTTGTATGGTAACAATTTCTTTCTGCTTCGAATATCTATTTTTAGAGATATTATAAAAAACTCTTTAGTTTAGAAACTATAATACAGTAAATATACAAAATACCCGTAAATATACGACCAGTGCAGGCAATATGATAGCTTAGTGGCTTCACTATTCAAATAAAAGTTAACTGATAGATAACTATTACATTGGAAATGAATCTAAGTTATATATGTATATATATATATATATATAGCAAAGATTAATTACTGCATATTCTATTTTTTTTTTTTTCTATTTGTCTCAGAGCTTTTGCAGGGGTACTTTTTCGTTGGAAACTACAACAATTCTTATAAACAGTTAGTGAAAATAAGAAGTAATTATATAAAAAGACTTACTGTGTGTAGGTAACTATTTTCCTAAAACTTTCTATAAAAAATAAGATTTTATTCGATATTTAAATAATGAAGATAACAAGTTTAACTAAGAAGGTAAGGTTTCCCTGTTGCATTGTTCATTAACCAATAAAATGAACAATGCAATAATTAAACTATTACTGATATGTAAATTGAGATCCAGATATAAAAATCATTTGAATGATTTCTAATGTATTATCTCAAATCGTTAGACTTCGCTGGAAAAGTTAATAATATTAAGCTATATAATCTATAGCTATTCTCATACTCTCAAATTTAAATTATAACAAGTACTGGTTGACAATAATAAATAGAAATATAACAGAGAACGCACTAAAAAAATCACCTAACTGATGATCAATAAGTACTTTTTGAATTAGTAAAAATTTTACATAATTGTAAAATTTTACATATATATTTTCTCATTTTTGTCTTAGGGATTTAAAAAAAAAGAAATTTTAATTCTGACTCCACTTTGCTGCTTATGATCATTTTTCTTTACTTTCTGTTAATAATACTTTAGAAAACTTTTCTCACTTTTAGTCGTATTTCTCTCATAAACTCACTTTTAGTCAAATTTCTCTCATCATACAACTAAAGAGAATAAAAAAGACTGTTGTCCAATCGCTAGTTCTACTGCATGAAAATTGCTTTCAGTGAAATGACTGCTTTCATAAGAAAGTGAATGCTATTTGCCTTTGTACTTTACTTTTAAGGGGTTTGGTTGGAGTTGGGGGCGTTTAATGATGAAACGATTTCAATTCATATCGCTATCAGATTTTTATCGTCTATGGATACACTATCAGATCCCTGTTGAAAACAGTATTATGTAAATATTTCATTCATCAGAAATTAAAATATTTTATCTGTATAACAAATGATACTATATTAAATAAAAATGATCTGAGTAACATAAATTTTCTTTCAGCAAATATAACAAATAAGTAAGTAATTGATTATATATTATTACGCGCAAGTTTGGACATTGTGGTCTTTCCTTCACCGACCTTTCCTTTCGACCAGAATGATAGTTTCACAGACAAGGTGAAAATATACAAAGGAGTAATGCTAAATAGATACAGGAGAAGTCGGTGACAAATTTGGTCACCAAATGTTGTCAATCTTATATGTATATAT
>BMAW01109858.1:0-36043 GCA_019974015.1 Nephila pilipes | reverse complement strand
ATATATATATATATATATATATATATATATATATATATATATAAGATTCAGTCACAAATTCCCTTTGTTGTTAAATTTAATGATTTATAAGCAAAACACATTTACATGAATGATGTTTGACATTGTATGGAAATGATTTGAACCATGTATGGCAAACAATGTGTCTAAAAGGAGCACCGTTCATTTAAAAAGTATGAGCTTTGTCCATCAATTTTTTTATAAATTCTTGCAATATCTCTTTAATATTTTTGACAAATGCGGGTGAATTGATTTTCGTCTTATTAGTGAAGAGACTCTTTTTAAGGTAACCACAGAAAAAATTCTGGTTTAGTGAAATAGGGGATCGTTCTCGTCAAGCGAAGTCAGAGCCAAGAAAAGAATTTGTCATTAGTCCTCGTTGGGTTCTTTCGTTGAATGTGACATGGCCTCGTCTTGTTGCCCCCACATTTCTGATTTATTCTCAACACTAAGCGTATAATACTTGCCAACACTGAAAGCTCTGAAAAAGGTCTTTCCAAAAGATAATGTCGCATGAATTCCCTTTGTGATTGTGATTAGTGTATTTGTTTATTAACATCGAATTGAGGAGCAATACGAGAGCTATTGGCGAAAGACATCATACATTTTAAACTTCTCTGTCTCCAAACTTCAACACCACGATCATGGGAGGACTTGGAATCTCGCCCGGATTTAATGTACCCCAGCCCCACTATACGGTGGTTTTTAGAGGCTTCAGAGCCCGAACTCACGACTCGTTGAAAACAAAGCTGGCTATGAATCTGAAACCATGACCATTGGCTACTGAGGCTATGAATGCCTTTTGAATGAGAAAAACAGAACTGGGTTAGCATAGAGTAATTAATATATTTTCACAAGTTGCTCAGTTGTGTATTTTTTCATAGTTGAAATTCGAAGCTGAAATTTTTCAAATTTGAATGCAAACCCAAAGAAATAAAAATCTTCATAAAAATCTTCATTTATTTAAATTTTAATTTGTAATGTGACTTTTGCTCCCCCTCCCACATAATTAAAAAATCGGTTACTGAAATCTGATCATTCCTTCCATATGTTTGTGGTTAATTATTTATTGAAAACATAAATAAATGATTAGGTGATTAATCACATGCACTTTTCTGGTATTAGTTTAACTAAGAATATGAAAATCACTCGGTGAAGTGATGTGAAGTGATTGTTAATTAATGTCGCACTGAAAAGCAACGTAACGACCATTGGTGACAGGTCTGGAAATTTGAACTTTGGCCAAGAGACGAGAAAGACACTTGAACTGGTATCTTCTTCTCCAAACTTCCGCACCGCGCCTTCGGGAGGATTTGAAACCTCAACAAGAATCAACGTGCATCATTCTCGCTATGCGGTGGATCCTATCAGGGCTCGAGCCCACGATTTGAAGAAACTAACACCAGCCTCGAGTCCGCAACAATGATTACTAGGATACCACGCAAAGATATTAAAAACCTAAGTTCTTAGTATATTAGATCTACCTAACATTGTCATTAATTAAAAACCGCATGCAAAGAAAACGCCATAAATATAATTATAAAATTGACTGAATACAGTATCAAAATTTCTGGGAATAAATTGATACTCTCAGTTCTTATTCTTAACAAAAGCATTTGTTAAATAGTAATATTAATATCAATCATTCATATATTTTTGTCAATATTATTAATTATTTTTGAAAACAAAATATTTCTGCTTACAGTTTAGAATAAGATTTAGAGTATGGGATATTAGATCTCATTTTATTTTATGTATACATGGAATAAATTTTATTTAAGGAGCACATAAAATATATAGCAATTAAATTAACGTTGTAGTTTTAAAATCATTGATGCTATGCGAAATGAATCATTATTTTTCAAATGTTTTATAGTTTTTAATGGGCTATAGCTAAAATATTTCCAATGAAAAAAATATTCATTAAGCATCAAGGCATAAATATATACTCGTATATTTATTTCTGAAATAGCTTCCTTTTATCATATAAGCAATTATCAATCAAATAAAATACGAAATTTAGAATGTCGCAAAATATTGACCTATATTTTTGAGATTACAGTAAAATTAATGTCTGTAACACGAGTTATTTGATCGGTATTCGATTTCAAATCATAAATCATACAAGTATTCCATCTACTATAAATATTGATTCACAAATTATTATATTTTAAATCAAAACAAATATAAAATAAGTATGTTTTCAATGCATAAATATTTTCCATTAAATGATTATATGTATTAAAATACATCAGAGTTGACAAAACTTTTAGCTGTAAATTCTGTTTTAGATTTTTCTTGTAAATTTTCCAGTTAATTGTTTTCATGTCCAAATATTTGTAAGTCTGTGTTGATGGGCTATTCACTATTTTCTCTTCATCAACCTTGAGAATGTTTTGGTAAACTGCACTGCATAAAATTACAATTTTTTCCAACGAAAAGGAAACGTGATTAGGTAAATTAAACAAAGATACGAAGTGCAGTGAATTGAATTAGAAATAAAGGTACGTAAACGAAATAGAATAGAATGGAAACAGAAAGCAGACAGAGGATGACAAAAGGCTAATAGATATTTGAAATTTTGATAAAATCACTTTAATTAATTCTTCAGAATAAAGCGACTTCTAGTTAAAGTACTAAGACTTGAATCTGCTGTTATTGAGTAGAGTTTGAACCCAAATGAGTGATTTGGCAAAGTAAGATTTTATTAACAGAATGTAAACTAGGATTGACCAATTTAAGAGGGATTCGAAAGAAGGAGAATCCTGTTGGGGTGAAGGGGTGGAATTCTATAATGAGAGCTAATAAACTGTATTGTCTAATTAAACTGTAAGAACTGAAAGACAGATGAAGAATTAAATAATGAAAGGAATGAATTACAAGTCTAAATTTGTATTTTATTATTTTTAAGCATTTAAGCTATTCAGTAATTTTTTAGCTAATTAAAAGGATTCTATTAATGCTTGTTGAATTCGTCGACTAACTTCTAGAATACGAATATATGTTGATTTTCAGAACAATATAAAGTACTACTAACCCATCTTTAAATTAAAATTCCATTTGCCATTCCAGTTTATTATACCTAGAGCATTCGCTTAGTGAAATTCCTCTGCAAGGTGAACTATAGATTGTTATGTCTAGCAATTGGCATTCACTGTTCTGTCTAACTAAGCGAATTCGATTGCTTCAGTCCCACCTCTGATCTCGCAAACGTTTGTATCATACGCCATTGCAGATGTTGTTACAAAACCTATATTAGTCATCCAGCTCGCAAACTCTGTGAGACCAACTATCTAAACATGCATAATTATGTAAAGAGGCTTTTAGCGCGAGGCGCTATTCACTTACAATGCGATCATATTGGTGAATAATTTATCTATATAATCAGCTGATTATGTTCGAAATTAAATGGCTTATAGACTGATTATGTGGCCTCAATTATTTTGTAGAGCATATTGCAGAGGAATGCTTAGTAATAGTTTATTAGTTATTTCGAGGTTAATATATGATTAAATGCTAAATATGTCTACTATGTAATAAAGGTCGTTCTTGTATAATAGATTGCATTCGCGGTTGTTGTTAATTACTCGAAAGCTCATAACGATACGAAGTCAAAGTAAATCTTCAGAATCAACGATTTTACATACTTGAACTTTTTGGATATTATCGAAGCCTGTTGTTATTAATATATTCTCGAAGTATGTTATTTCTGATATATTCCAAATATTTTATTACTGATATATTTGGGAATTCATTTTGTCATTTAAAATTTCATTCATTTAAATGAAAATCATTTTAAAACCTTTCAACCACAACTGATAATTATGAAATACTTTAATAAGGAAATAATGATAGCGAAGGAATATGGAAATAACAGAGCATTACAATGTCACGTTATCAATGCGATTTTTTGCAATAACATAGGTAGGTTGGTAAACAAACAACAGATCTTATATGTTTTTCAGCATAATAATTCTCGTAGCTTTGAGTCCAATTCTTGTTTGATTGAAATGGTATCAAACCTTACAAATAGAAGTATTTTATTATAGCTTTTTTTTTCTTCAAATTTGTTCATTTTCATGAAAGTGATTTTATACATCTTGCTTAAAGTTGTGTCAAACCTTTACTAACATAGCGATTGTCCTGAATTTTTATATATCTCTAATAAAGGATATCACTGCCTGTAAGATATTAGACTGCTCTAAATTCTTTGGAGCATTTATTCGACATATCTCTTAAATTTATCAGCACACACTTGTATTGCCGCAGATCCCTGAATTTTGCTAGAAACAAAAAATATATACTGCAGTTGGAAACACTTTGTGTGTCCCAAATCAAAATAGATTTAGAAATAAACGAACAATTATTGTAATTTTAAAAATTGTAGTTCATACTTTTTGTAATGTTCTATATAAACATTTATTTATTAGATAATAATCATATTATATAAAATTTTGAAAAAAAAAACATTTCATTGCATTTCCCTATCATCAATTATTTACTCAGAAATGTGAAAGTGAAGACTTGGAGCATTTCAAAGATTATTTAGAATTTTAAAGATTATTTAGAGTTATTAACAAGTTATTTAGAATTTTAATTTGAAACAGAAAAAAATATTTGATATCTCTAAAGTACAAAATGTATTTCAAAATTCATTTTTTTTTTAAAAAAAAAAATGATGTTATTCATCGGTAATGATACATTTTTTATGTTTAAGACTTCAATAAGAATGTTATTAGTTCTTTATGGAAAAAAGTATTCGGCTATAGGAAAAAAATTAACGTACTCAATATGAAAGAAGAAATAATACATTAAAGAAGTACGAAAAGGTACCGAGATTATTAATAATTTAAGAAAAAAAAATATGTAAAATGTTAATATAAAAATATGGTTTTTTCAATGCATCAAGCAATAAGTGTCATGAAAATACTACATTAAACATATTTTGAAAATATTTTAAATGATTTATAAAGTAAACAATGTAATACTTCTTTGCATTTAGTAGACATCCAGTACACAAGGAAGCAAACTATTTTATTTTTATTTACAGCATAATTTAAGCTATTTTGATTCATAACAATTCACGTGATAAAAACAAATTAATGTATTTTTTAAATCATGACAAACGCAATTTGGACTTATAAGATACAAATGAGTTGCTACCTCAAAAAGTGTTCTGTGAAGTAAATCCAACTTCAGAAAAACCTCCCAAATCCGATAGATTCTTCTCTTACAAAAAAAAAAAGTAAAACATTTACAACATCTTGTCAGGTGAAATACTGTTATGAGCTTTTCCAATCGTTTTATCTTATCTACGACTTTACTTTTGCGAGAATGAAAGAACCTGTCCATTCACGTTACGAATAATAAAAATCTAGATTTAAGATCACTTTTTTTATCTAAACAGATCAAACAGTTATTCAAAGCTATGTATAAGAAACGTAAAAGAACAAAAAATTTATTTAAAAGAATTTGATGTTTCATCTCACATTCTTTTATTTAAAGTAAGATCTTCAGGTAATGAAAATTTATTGGGATATGATATATCCAAAAATAACATCAGTGGAGCATTAGTTTTATAAAATTCAATATACTATATCTACAATTTTGATTGTTTTTACAGATGACGTTGTTTTCAAACGCTAAAAAGGGATTTCTTAAAATTAATTACGCTACATTGTAAATATTAATCTAAATTAACTACTTTCACTTATATTGGAGGCTAAACTAGGAAGAATATATTTTAAGCAGGAAGAGGCAAGTAAAATGAAAACAGAAATGGAAGATTTTTTAGTAAAGTCTTAAAAAATTCCTTAATTAAAATATAATTATTAGGATTTATTGCTCCCGTTTTTTTAATTATAGGAAACGAAGCTTATTATTAAAAAATATTACTGTGCTAACATACGCCTTCTCATTACTTTTTACTTCATTTCATGATTTACGAGATAGACAGAGTTGAAATCAATCTATATCGATTGTATCTTCAGCAGTTTATTAATGGATTGTTATATCAGAATGAAGAGGAATTTTGAACTTAAATAATTAAAAAATGTATTCAACATTTCTCAGTTTTAACATCTTTTCATTCATCATACTTATATGCATTTCGTTTTCGTTATTCATTCCAATTCATTTTTAATGCCAAAGAAATATTCCAAGAAACATATATTCACATCAAATCTGTATAATTATTCTTCAAAAGTACATGTTTTTATTTTATTTTTTAATAAATTATTTTTTAATTATTTTAAAATAGTGTTTTTGTGGAATTTACTTACAATTTCTTTTTTCAAAAAAATTCGTTAGAAAATTAGTTTCATAATTTATCATAATTAGGTTATATATATCTGTTTCAACTCCTATTCTAATTACACAGAGGCAGAGAATATAGTTGCGACGCCTTTGTCGTTTTCTCGGAAGAAATCCTTCTATGTTTCGTTTTTTAGCTGTTCAACTTATATGGAATGTAGTAGGCTTTCTCGCCGAATGTAATTGTTGATGCTTATTAAAATATGATAAAGGCAAACTGCTGTCGTTGTTTCCATTTGTTTGTATACTAAACCAATACCTGGTAGTCAAATTCAGTTATAAATTACCGAAGTGTTTATTTTATGTCGTAATATATCTGTTAGTCGCCGTTTCTGTGTAGAGGAAGTTTATTTTTATTATTATTATTATTTATTTACCGCTTTTAACTCTTTAATGGAAATGAACGAGTTCAGGTCGCATTCGAATCAAGCATCATTCTGCGCACAAACGAGTTAAACTCGAAAGAAGGATTCCGACCAAAATGACTGCAAACGATTCTTACTTTCACAGTAAAAATTATCCTCAAAACTCGTTGATAATATAAGCGTGTTCACCAAAATATCCTATGATATTTGAGTTTTGAACTTTATTAATTTATTAGATTGAATATAGATGGCAGTATGGGCACTATGTAATTTTGTACATAATGAGGGAAAACATTCAAGGTCTGATTATTTTTTCTTGCGTATTTTAGCTGAAGTTTGCTGATGAAATACCTGAAAAGCGTAAGTAAGATAATTCTGAAGATAAACATGATTTTGGAAATGATTTTGTGTATTTACCAAGTCTGGTGTCTTATGAAGAGTTTGTTGATAATTTTTCAAGCTCAAGAAAAGAGTCGAAGACACTTTGGAAGGTTTGATTCAGTTTATAACATTTTAAGACTATTTGCACGCTACTTTCTTTATTATATCCATTCAACAAAAAATGAAAAAAAGATGCATACACAAGATATGTAACATGTTGCAGCAAACAGGAAAACAATTGAAAAATAATTCACCATGAAACATTGATTTAATTAAAAGACTGTAGTGCATCTCTATGTGTAATTCCATACATTAAATATAGTAGTATCACACACAAAACGATTAAGTAAATATAATAGCTAACTGTTTCAATAAAATTTTAAAATTGCTCGCATTTATAAAGATATTTTAATTTAATATTTCGCTACCAAATATTTAAAATATTTATCATTTGCTAAATTATTTAAAAGTTGTAAATGTCACATTAACATAATTCAAATATTTCTCTAACTGCTATTTTTTAAAAGCGAGTGAAGTATTCTAAGGCACTGCCAGAAAAAAGAAATATTTTCGGATGCAATTAGGAGGAAGCGCTTACAGCAATATTTTGATCATAATAGAAACAAATTTAAGAATAAAACAACCATGCAATACCAGAGATGTCCAAACATATCTTTTTAATGAGCAGTTTGTTGTTGACCTCTTTTCAATTGTATATTTGGTTTCATAACCACTTCAACCAAAACGTAATTCGTTGATTAGAGATATTTTGCCACTAATACCGGAATAGACTAGCATAATAGTCTGCAGCCTGTTATAATATTAATTATATTATATTCCATTCATTTTCTTTTCCTCAAAAATTGATTTTTCAGTTTTTAATTTATGTATCTATTTTTTCAATAATTCTAGTAGTTAATCTTTTGTTGCTTCGTTTAATTTACTTTTTTTTTGGAAATTTCTATAGAAAATAATATTTTTCATTTATATTACAATTTATATATTTATTTTTATTCTGTTTTCTTAATTTGCAAAATTTCATTTACATATTTATATTTATATGGATTGGTGTATAGTTATGTTTCAAACTTAATGCTGCAGAAATGATTTCTTACAAATGTTATTATATTTAATTATTGATATTATTCCCTGACTTGTTTAAGATTGTTATGTTTTAGCGCTTATCTACATTTAAATACCAAATTATTTTATCTCACAATATAACCACAAGCGTCTATATTGTACGTTATTATGTAAATAAAGTCTTTAATTTGACTTATTTATTTTTCCTACATTATACAAATTATACAAAATTAATGGTCAAATCATAAATAATATTTATGAACACAAGAACGTTTATTAACAAATGGATGCATAATTAGTTTAGATTGTTTTGTATGCCTTAGGACAAACAGGCATGTTTAAGAGTTTCACAGCCTATAAAAAAATTCAATTCATTTTGTGTAGTTTTCTTTCTCATACAAGAAACAAAATTCTATAATTTGATATACTGATTTTAGAGCATTTGAAAATTTTGAAATAATATGCAGCAGTAACATAAGCAAAATATATAGCACTAATTTTTATTTTTCAAATCATTGGCACCCAAACTATATTAACAGATATAAAGAACCTTAAACTTCAAAAATTTTCCACTTTTTGAAAACAAATATACGTTTGAATTCCATCTTTCTAGAATGTTTTGGTACCACAATTTTAACGATACTACCAAAACTTCAAGAATTAAAGAGAAAAACTTTAAATCCTCTTTAGCTGTGGGGGGTCCAATTTTAATTTTTTTCAAAATAAAATATTTTAACTTGCTCGCTGGATTTCTCAAAAATTATATTAGTTACATTAGTTTGAAATTTCATACTAAAGTTCTATTTTTAAGCAAACTATTAAGAGGGAAAATTTTGTATACATTTTAATCCTACGTTTGTAACACCGTAATTTAGCACTACCCTCCATGTACTATTAAACATCTGGCGCCATCTAGCTACCTTTTAATAGTACATGGAAGGTAGTGCTAAATTTCAGTGTTACACGTTTCATTAAAATTTAATAATTTTCATGATAATTGTATTCTTAAGAAATATTCATCTTTAATTTTTTAAAAAGTACGTATAATTTTAAGATAGGACCTCTTAGTATTTAATTGTTTAGTTTTTATTAACGTCGCACAAGTAGCAACGAGAACTATTGGCCTAGTACTTTTGGCCTAGTACTAGTACGGACCTATTACTTTTGAAGTTCATTCAAGTGGCGATTACGATATCTGAGCTGACACCTCCCTCTCCTAACTTCCACATCATGCCGACGGGAGGACTTTGGGCCCTTACAGATTTAACGTGCATCAGCCCCGGCGACACTTTGACTCTTTAGTGACCAAGGCTCGAAATTGTGACTCAACGAAAACCGCTGACCATGAATCTGCAACCATGACCACTATATTATTTAATAATATTACCTGTATAAATTTTTATCCAAGTTGTTCTTAAGATTGTTACGCGCAATAAAATGTTGATTTTCATAATTTTGTAAAAATTTCCAATATATATTTCTTCATAACTCTTTAAGATATCCTTAGTTTGAATAGTTATTTAATGAAATTAGTTAGTACTTATGCATATTATAATGAAAATATAAGAATGAATGCAAATATGCTGGAATATTATATGGTACAATTGTCATGTTTCTACTTTGTTTCATTAGTAAATTATATTTGTTTGAAAGTTATATTGAAGGATGTTTTAATATTTTTTCGCATACACACACGCACATATGGATAACAGTTAAGAATTTTGACACCTCTTAAACACTAGAACTACCAGAATGATACTAGAACGAACGCTAGACCAGAACGAACACTAGAACGGTCAGAGAGTGGTCGCAAAGTTACTTTGAGAAGCGACTAACCTTAAATCGGTTATGTCACCTCCCTTGAATTTTAATACTTTTACTATGTTTTGGGGTTTTTTAAATAGATAAGAGGTTTTTTTTTCCATCATTATATATCAGGTACATAAATTTTTATTCTGCCTAGAATAACCAAAGTGATCAAAAAACCGCCAAGAGATTTGAGCCCCCTAATATTGAAATACCCTCTTTTATTTCTTCTGCTCTCAGTCAATCAAAATAGGATTCAAAAGGAATTTACTTGGCAGAAGTGGAAGATTTTATTGCGCTAATTTAAACAGGAGGGGAATTGTTTTGTTCTTCATTAGAATGAACGACTTGTGATTAAATTAACGGGTTCCTCCAGTATTAAGTCGCGAAACGTTTCAACGAAATTCTACGGATCTTGTGTTTAGATAAAAAAAAAAATTAAGGCATCTTAAGAAGATGCAAAATGGTCTTTTCTTCCGATTTTTGGTAGCTTATGGTGAAAAGTTCTCAGCTGTCTTTTATAGAAGGGGGAAATATAACTAATGAAGAACAACTGTTGTTGTGTAAAACACGTTACAAATTTACACAGTTCGTGGCAAATAAGCCTGATCAATTTGGATTAAATTACTATCTAACAGAGAAAGATGAGACCAAATATTTCTCAAAAGGTTTTATTTATTCAAAAAAAGATGGAGAAACTGACAAAACTGTGCAGGTTGTTAAATTTGTCACGTAATTCATTAAAAATGTGTATAAAAAGTATTTAAAAGTAAAGTATTTTAACTTATATTTAACAAATCTCGCTAAACAGTTATTCAAATTATTTGTTTGAATAAGTAGAATAAATGCTATTATTGTAAAATAATATACTTATACATAGAACATTTTCATAACAGAATGTATAGGCTGGAAAATATTAAAATTAATAAAACTAGAGAGAAAATTAAATAAACACTATTTGTTGTATAATGTAAGAATAAAGTACCTAACACAAATCTTATACTGATTTTGATTATCCTTTTCCCAGTAATTTGCTATTCGATTTATTGTTAGATCAAAACCAAAAAAAAAATGATTTAAAAATAATAGACTTTTTTCCCTTGTTTTCGCTTAGTATTGTAAAAAATAACCATGTTTGTAAAACAATTCTTTCCATATTTTTAAATTTATATGCTTTTCTACATAAATATTTAGAATAATATTTTTCTTTGCTTTCAAATCGTGCCTTAAAAATAGGTACATTATCTATCTTTATATATCGCGTGCATACAAATCAGAAATATATTAATCAAATTTTATTTACAAATTTCATTTATCAATAAAAATAGTTTATTTAAACTCATGATGTTCCATTTGTTTCAAGGAAATAAAAATAACTTTAAGAACATGATGATAAATTTAAATTTAAGTTTACATAGGAAACAAACATTGAAGACAATGTTAAAATTGATCGACGAATTTACAGATTATATTGTTAAATTGATTCTGAAATGAAATAAGTTTCCCAAGACGTTATTTAAAAAACCTTTCCAAGTTCAATATAAAGTTTAAACTGTCTATTTTTCCAAAATTCAATAAAATGCTGAACTGAATTTATCTCATCTAATAAATTTATTCTTTGGAAAACAATTATTTGTATTTAGTATCTTTAAGCAAAGTAATGTTAAAATTAACATTGAAATACTAATCGATGCAAATAGAATTTTTAACTGAAAGAATTCTAAATTTCTGTTTTCAAAATAAAACACTGTGACATGTCATCTTCAATAATATTTATCAAAATTAATTCATTTTAAATCAAAATCTCAAATAAAACATGTGATAATTGAAAGATATAATTAGTAATATATTCAGACATTAGAATAACTGCATAAATGCTTTAAGAAACATAGTAACTTTCCTTGGAAATTGATATAAACCAAATGAAAAAAAATTTCTTAAATTTTTCTTTAATTTCATTTCAATACTATTGTAATATTGTAATTAAAACTGTAATAAGTTAGAATTAGCACAAGTGAGGTTTTATAGAGATTTTTTTAAAATAATACAAGAAGTTAATGAAGGATTTGTGAAATAATGAACAATGAATGCTCGCATCACTTACATCATGGGAAAATTATGAATAAACATAGAACAATCAAGTTTAGAAAGCATATTAATCATCCGTTTTAAATTAAGACTTCCACTTCACTAACTGTTCGATCAAATAATAACAATGATCCATTAATAAGCAATCAAAGTTCTTAATAAATCTTTTTTTACTACTATAATTACTAGATTAACATAAACTAACCATAATAGACAGTAAACTAATGAGTAATTTAAAAGCTTTGTTTGTGAAAATTGCTTCCTATAAAAGTTTTAATTTTTACAAATGCATTTCGTTAAAAAACATCTCTTTCCTTCTTTTGTTTACACTTACTGAATTCCTGAAGGATATTGTTGAAGAAATGTTGTTTCAAAGGCTTCAAAACATCTTTGACAAGAACCAAAATCCCTACTTTTGTTTATAAAAAGAAGTATTTAACTTCTACTAATGTGACTCGTTAATATATCCTATTTGACTCCAACAAAGGGAAATGCATATTTTTTTTGGTCCAATATTCGAACTTTTATCTTTATCAAAGAATAATTTTGCACGGAAATTCTAATCTCTTTACGAAAGCCTCAAATTTGTTCATCTTGTGTTATTGTACAGAAATAGCTGTAAAGGTTGACGCATAAATGAAGATATAAACACAGAAGAGTGTGTTTAGATTATTTTCTTGTTTTATGTTCCTTATCTTGTCAGAACAATCAAAAGACAACTTCCCTTGATAATAATTAATTCTTATTGCTAATATCTTGAATTTCTTAATTCGCTTGGGGAGTAATTTTGTTTCAATCAATACTCGATTCTCAACATTTTAATGATCGATATATTTATCTAAGCTGGTGAATTTATTGACTAATAAGTTTCCATTGACTGTGTTAAATTTTTATCAAAAATATTCATAACAGATGTCCATTTTTATAAGTGTAGTTATTTGTGTAAGAAGCAGACGGTATCTATTGAAAAATGAATATCTTTACTGTGATTTTAATTTATTTCCTGGAGGAATGGAATCAAAAACATTGAATTTTTCATGGAGTATAATATTTATTAGCCATCAAAGGGGGTTTGTTTTCATAGAACCACAACATATTGTCCCTGATCACTTGTCAAAATAAAGTGTGATATGCACGTTTAATCACATCTTTAATCTAATTTGATTTCTTCCAACTGATTCACAATAGTTTCAGTTTGAATTGTAATAACTTCATTAAGGTATTAGAGTTAAGAATATATTAATACTTAAAGATATTTTTGTTTCAGCAGGTAGCAATAATTACATTTAGATATATATATATCTAATTTAATAATTTATTTTTAGCTTTAATTTTAATAATTGAAAAGTATATTATCACCCACTTCAATATTTTATCGATTGCTTTAATTCTACAATTTAATTGAACAATTTTATTTTTGATTTTTGTGAATATAATTCTTTGTTTTACTCTTTTTACTATCAAAAGTTGAAATAATTGTTTGCTTTATACTTTTTGTTATCAAAAGTTTTTGCTCGATGGAAGATTTTATGTTTAGAATGTAACAAGAAGACGATGAAATAAAAATGCAATAACATACGTGTAAGTAGTCATTTAATATTAGAATTTTTAGATAATCATTCAAGACACGGTTACATTACCAGTAATATTATTACCAGATTACATAAAACTTTTTAGTGTCCAACAGTTAATAATCTTATGTTATTGTGATTGAATCAATATCGAAACTAAGCTTATTTCGATAATTTAACTCCCAGCTTCCTACAATATAAAGAGTATTTAATATCTTAAAATCAGTTAAAAATTATTTATTTAAGAAGTTAGTACTATTAGTGGCTAAATTTGTTCTTAGCAAATCTTGCATAGAACCTTAAAATTTCAGACATTTGTCGTTATAAAAGGTTTTACAAAACAGTTTCTAAATATAATAATACAACCATGATAAACTAACATTTCGTTTCTAAAAATATATAAATATCGAAAAATGTAATAATATATATATTATAAGTATGGATTATTTAATGCAGTTAAAAATTAATTATAACGTCAATTTTTTTCGATGTGTCTCATGTCTGAAAATTTTGATATCAAACCTTCACCTCATTATTTTCAAAATCTTTGGAAATATTCAAAAACAATACTATATTGTCAAAGTTTCCAGAATCGAGAAACTATATTCTAATTTATAAGTATTTTTAATAATCGATTCATATATATTTTTACGTGTTACTCGAAAACAAATCAAAAATGTTATGAGTAATTCTGTTTTATTTTTATTTTAAAAATATGTGGCTACCATGACCAGTAGGAAATAAAATAATAAAACTTTTAAGGCAAAACGAAATTAGAAGTAATTTTGTTAAGATATTTGTTGCGAAGATGTGCTTTTGTAGCATTAAACAGCTTTAAATTCAATAGGCATAATTATTCAATAACTTTCAGTTATAAAATGTTTAACCAGTTTATTTAAATTTCAAATAAGATATATCAAAAGGAATCAATAATTTGGAGTGGATAACCAATATCGTCCCTAACCAAATATTATAATGGAAAATTCAAATTATCCTAATTACAAAAAAAATGGACTTCAATCAATTGCGTTCAATTCCAGTACGGATCTGAGCCAAGTATTTAGAACATTTCGCCTCACAGTTGATATGTGCAGTTGCTATAGTTGTTCTATTGACCTCGCTAATTCCTCCAATCTCAAATCATTCATATTCTTATACAACAATATTAAACTATTATGACCTCGAATAAGTTTTCGCTGCTTTTATTTTTCTAAAAATTAATTCTTTATTTCAAGTATGTGATATAAACATGTCACTCAAAGTATTGTGTAATACTAGCCACTACTTTCTCCCTTCCTTCTGGCAGCATATGAATTCCACATCCAAAAAACGGCACGTCTTTGAATGCTATCCAAGAATCGTTTCATTTTTTTGGCATCTTCATACTAATGGATGCGCTACTCAGCCAGGCCATGTGCCATTGAATTGGAAGAGGTTATGACCAATAAAAAGAGCGGGTGGGGTAGAAATTCCCATTTAACCGTTTCCATCAGGCTTTTACTGGTTTTGCAATATATGGACGAGCGTCGTCATGTAACAAAATCGCCTTATTGTGTATTTGCTCTAATACATGCTGTTTTTCCTTTTGGACTCACTTCAACCTTATCAGTTGTAATCGAAAGCGATCTCCCATAATAGTTTCGTTCACTTTGAGCAGCTCACTTTACTCATCCCACTAAAGGTAGAGAATGATGGATGTTTGGCTTTGCGGACGATGTCGATACATGGCCGGGCTTACTAAATGATCTTTAATGCTTAGAATTATCGTTCTGTATCCTCTTTTCATTTCCTGTCAAGATACGATGTAAAACCTTTTCATTTTCTACCGGTTAAACAGCAGTTCACACATGAGAAAAAGCTGTTCGAATCTCGGTTTCGACTCATACGGTACACAATGTCTTAACTTCTGGATCATCCTTCAAGTTAAGCTAGCATATAATATGAATCTTCATTAAATAATCCCTCCAATTCTTCATCTTCAACCTTTTTCGGTGTGCCAGAGCACCTTTTACCTCCAAGATCATAATCATTATTTATGAAGCATCAACACCATTCTCTTACATCATGTTTCTGGAAGAACATGATCACTGTAAGTTTCAACAAGAACTCTCTCTGTGTGTAGATATCTTTTGAATAAGATAGTGCAAAAAAGTTCACCTCTAGCACTCTTTACTTGGAACAAAACTCGACATTTTTAGAACAGGAAAAAAGCGTTGTTTACACTGAACTAACATACGCTGAAATTCAAGCTTACCGACAGTACTTCCTTTTAGATACGTTATCATTTGAAATTACATGCACTTCATCCTGGTAATACAATCTGTTAGGAAACAACGAGAATTTATTCAAGAGCCAAATACATAAGTCACAGTTTTGTCATAAGGCGAGTTTCTCTTAGCAAACATACTATTAATGTATCCCCAGATTTTTGTAGAGGGAAATGCGTGGAAGAATCCATGACTTATTGAAACTGAACAAAATGTCAAAGGTTTTTTCCATTAACTGTTTGTTCAAAATAATATATCAAATTGTTCTTAATAGCATTTCCAGAATATTTATGGAACTAATTCCAGAATTTGCAGAAAATTTCGAAAATAAGATGTTCAGAAAAATATCAATTGAATTTTTTCAAAACATTGGATTCCATCAGAAGAAAACTCTTGTTTGAAAGTTAATTAACCTATTAATAATTCCTACATAACTAAACATAAATTTGTGTTACTCTCATCATTCGATTTACAGCCTACGAATTAAAAACAAGTTTATTATTAATTTTTCATTATTTATTTCAAACAAAAGTGTTAGAAAATTTTAATTAACAAATAGAAAAGAGGGGTTAAATTTTGTGTTTTCAATCGCTTGACAGATGTTAAAAAATGCGCCCTTCACTAATAGCCTTGATGCAGTAATTTCATATATACTTTGTCATTTTTCGTTTCTTAGAAGGACAAAAAGTACAAATATTCTGCATTTGATTACCGCACTTTTAACTCTGTCTTCTCTGTGGGTTTTTCAATATTCAAAATATCTTCAGTATTTATTTTAATGGGACATTTTAATGTTATTATATTGTACAGCAAATCTCGGAAAATAACGTGCATAGTTGTGCTTATCACACTCTCAAATAACTCATATTACTAGTTATGCAATTCCTGCGAGTGAGGTTGTGTGACTTCAATGGTAACATCTCGAATTCACAAAACTGGCAGAAGTTGTCTATTCAACGAATGTTTAGGTACCTAAAGTAATTATTATATTTTAGTTTCCATGAAGTTAATACAAGTGGAACCAATTTTATTAAGTTACAATGAGAATTATGGAAGTTATTAAATATTATCTTTTTTTTTTTTTTTTTTTTTTTTTGACGATTGGGAAAAAATACTTTCCAGAAAAGAGATAGAATGAGAACTCTCCTTTCTTCGCTGAGTTTGACGTGGCAGCAGTTAAGATAATAGACTTCATGTCAACAATTTTCCAAGATGAGTTGTTGAAAATGAAAATAGAGGCAAATAATATAAGCTGGTAAACGTTAACCCAATAACTTACTATTATTTTTTTTCCTTTAAAAGAACCTATATTTATTGCTAAGTCATAATAAGTAAGTTTTAAGAAAATTATAACGTATGAAATAGATTTAGATGAAAAAGAAACTAGATTGCTACTTAGATTGATATTTCTTTTGGTAAGCCATTTTTACTACCACATAGTTGTACAAATCACCAAAAACCATTGCTTGTAACTCGCCGTCTATGGAGATACTAGAATGCGTTATGCACTATTCAATAGAACTGTTTCTGAGCTTTTTAATAGTCTATAATATTTTGCCCTTTACTGATGGAAAGAAGGAAACACCAAGAAGCTACAAAGTCTCACAGTCGTCAATATAATAATGGACTTAAAATGTTCGCTCGGCTGCAAGTTCCATGTGTAAGACAATAGGCTAAATGCTACTTAGCATCAAATATATTTTACGGCGTAGACTATTATTTGAGAAAACGAGGTATTAGCCCTAAGAATACCTTCGTCACTTGACTACATTTCAAAAATACAATGTTCAAACTAACAACTTACGTATTATTTTATAACGGTATTTGAAAACGATATTGTTTATCCATTAAAAATTAATAGCAATAAATATCAACATTAATTTCAATAAAGTTAGACGTAACCAATGAAATCATTCTTTCAACTCCATGGATAAAGAAATCATTGTAGAAAAATATTCAATAGCAATAAAAAATTAACATATATTAATACTTTTACAACAATCCATTAAATATAGTCGTCTTAAGCAATAAAGAGATAGTTAGCTTATTTATAATTTTTGAACTTTTTACGGTTGACCAGAGGAGCAAAGTATTATGTTCAAAGCCTTATTTTATTCCCGGCAGAAAATTGTAACAACTAATATTGGATGAATCCTCTATCTGAAATGCACTTACAAATGAAGAAGAATAGAAAGACTGACATCTTTATGCAAAGATATTATGATAGAAGACCCATAAAATTGTCTTGACATGCTGCATATTTTTAAAGTTTCCTAGAAAGCATCAGCTTCCTAAGCATAGTCTGAGAGATAAGTTATGAATGGCAGAAAACTTCTGGAAAGGGGGATAAAATAGTTAACTTGCTGCTCAAGTCACATAAGATTAGGAAAGTGTTTAAATACAAAAAGCATTTGCATTCATATTTTTCACGAGAAACTAAAATTATATTAATGAATAATAATACTTCTCACTCCAAACATATATTCGTTTACTCTGTTTACTTTTTGATAAGTAAAACAAGTTATATGCTCATTCTTATATTGCCATATCTTGACCAAAAATACTAGAGTGCGAAATGTTTCTTCATGCTCATAGTTCAATTACACTTAATAAAATTTCTAAAAAATTAAATGTTTTTTTATCCACCTTGTAACATTATTTGTCCACAGGTGCATTAAATATTATTCTTAGTCGCGGGAACAGATAATTTCAATGCAGTTTCTAATGTTTATAGAAACAAAGCTTTAAATTTATATTGGCAATCTAAGATGGCTTGTTTCACCCAATTTATCTTTTCTTATAAAACTGTTCTACACTTATGAACATTAAAAATAGTGCACCAAGGAAAGGGCAAGCCAAAATCGCTAACTTTGCAAAGTAGATGAATGATAATCGATATGAAACTGATCCAAGTTTCGTGCTAAAGCGCCTGACAATACACCCTGTATTGGTGCGACAATCATTAAGGTGTCCTGTATAAACAGGCGCATAGTGGAAGATTCATTAACGTAAAGTTCACATTCTGCCACTACGAGGACTCTAGTAAGCGAAGAATACTAGTTAGATGTGAGAGAAAACATTTCGCACAGTTGAAGGAGTTTGAGAGGGGCCTGGAATAAAAGTCGCAGGCTGATTAACGGACCATGTTGCTCGCCAGTTATAACCTTCGGAGTGTCAAAACATGTTTTGAGCAATCGACACGAAATAATACCCACGTGGGGAGAACTGGGTCTGGAGCAATCAGGACGAAGGCGAGGCTAGATAATCGAAGTATCGTACGGCAAACACTCATGGATCCTAAAGTGATTTGCTCTTTGATGCAATCAGATCTAGGGCTACCAGTTGTTCCACAAACCATTTCTAAATTTCTTCCTGAAGCAGCTCCAAATATCCTTTTCGAGTATTGCCTTTAACACCGCAACAGCGACGACTCAGCCTACATTGGTGTCAAGCCAGAGCTATGAGGAAGTCCATCAATTGGCAAAACGTGTTGTTCAGTGACGAATCCTGTTTCGTTTTGGAGACATATGATAACCGCTCACGGCTGTGGATGCTCCCTGTTGAACGAAATAATTCCACCCATCTTGTCGTGTGACACACTGACCGCACATCAGGCGTAAGGGTTTGGGGTCATAGTTATGGTAGCTGGTCCACTCTAGTTTTACTATGTGAAATATTAATAGCCTAGTGTTATGTCGATGACATTCTTCGGCTCTACATGAAAACTTTCCTACATGGTCTTTTAGCGACAGTGTTTCAGCAAGATAATCCAAGTCCATTTACATATCGAGAAGCTCAATACTTTCTACGTCATGATATTCAGACTCTTCTCTATGGCCATCCTGCTCTCTGTACCTGTCCCCTACAGAGCATTCGTGGAACTGGATGAAACACCAGATGTTGTTGTGCTATTTTGTACATGATTTGGAGACGGCTGTTCAAGATTTGTGGATCCATCTGCCTCAAGAGACTATCCGACGTCCAAGCAATTCATTTTCGGACCACATTGCGGCATGTATCATATCAGGAGTCAATACGACGCTCTTTGTAAGTTGCACTGTATTTGTATAATTACGCATACTATATTTTTTAATTGTCTTAAATCTAAAATCAAGTAAATATCTCATTTATATCGTTATATATATATTAAATTTCAATTTCATCCAAAACTCTATTCTTGATGCGCTATTTTCAATGTTCCTGATTCTACTTTAACTGATTCTGTTAGTTTATGTGTCTGATTTCAAACAATGCGTTTTAAGTCCAAAAGTTTTTGATCATCTTCCTTTCATAAGCTCTTCACCACAACTTCTTGCTTTAAAACCCAATACAATTTTATAATCTTCTTAGTGGGAAGCACTTAGCTGTATTCTTCCACAAGATCATCGATATTATTATTATCCACCTTCTGTCCCATAATCTTGGCCAAAGACACAATCTCTTTGACTATATGCTCCACTAAAACTAAATACAAGCATGTGTGAAAACTGTGTTACCTCAAGTGACATCAAGTGCTAGTGGAATTAGTCCTAAACATGTACTGATGCATAGACAGGAGTCATTATCCAGACTTCTCTAAACGTTATGAGAAACATTGCAGGTTAAATGAGTCATTTTTCTTAACTTCTTCGCTCGTTATACGAATTACTCGTCATGAGAAGTGCTCGTTCACCGAGGCTCTGTTATATACACATACAGCAAATATTCTTTCTTAAGGCAGATCATTTATCATGTAGAATAAGCAAACTTATTTTCTCCTAGTTATCATTTTCATACACTAACGTGGCAGCTAACTTATCAATAGTATTTACTCCAGCTTTAGATTCATAATAATGTAAATTAGATTAGATTTTTCTTATTATCTGAAGCTTTGAATACATGGTGCGTTATTGAACATAATATTACCTCTTTATTTTCTTTCGGTACAATTGAAACAAAGATTCATATTCAGTTAAAAAACGAATAATCAGGTTAATGTTTCCCTACCATGTGACGTCTATCGAAAATTACTTGAAATGCAGATCATCCCCTAATACTAAATTAGTTTTTTAGATATTTCCATACATAATACTCATATGGATTGATTAGACCAGTCAAGTATAATGTCATTTTTAGTTAAGAAATTGTAAATTCTACAAATTTTTAACAGTTGTAAACTGTTTGAGGTAAATAAGATATCACAGTTATGTAACGGATTCTTCCACATTTCCCCGTCAACTAATCTTTGGGTGTACTTTATGACGTCATTTGAATTGAGAGCCTAGGATTGTGACTTACCGTGACTTATTTAAATTAACTTAACTACATAAGTAAGGAAGTGAATAGTAAATTATAGGATAGACATGTTAGAGGTATCAAATCGAAGGTTTGGAGGACTGAAGGTATTACATTCATTATTGATAGGAAGAAGAATCAAGTACGTTATGAACATGATATTGGTGCAAGAAAATTATATCAACGAAAAGCAGATATTTAATTCGGATCCAATTTTCAAGTCATTATGACTGATTTGAATCCAATTTTGTTGTTTGTAAGATAATCATAATTTTATGATGTAATCTTTCGTTGAGTACTTAAAATATTAACCGCTCCATATTCGTAATTATAGTTGTGATTTGATTATTTTATAGAACAAAGTTTTTATAATTTACTTCCCTGATTATTTCTTGACCAATAATCTATTCAATCTCGATTACCTATATCTAAGATTAATTAATTAAATTGTCTTTAATTACAATTACAGCTCATGGGAACTATTATGAAATAAGGTATGTAAATAGATCGGTTAAACACATTCAGGATGGGACGGATGAAACTGGATTTTTTCAAAATAATTTTTATGTATTCAATCCAGTTTCTTTTTTACAATCTTTGAAACTAAAAGTAAAAAAGGGAACGATAAGGAATATTCTTTTTACTCTAAAAATAAGTCTCGGCAAGGAAAGCAGGAAAAAAAACACTTTTTTACACGAATGAGCAACTTTCAGAGTAGTTAAATGATTTTAACACCGAAACACATGCTGCAAAAAAGTTTCTTTTAGTTCCCACGTGGAAGAATAATCGAAAGAAATGCAAGCTAGTAGCAGGCTGTTATTAAAGGTCGTGTATGTCCGCTGTTCATGAAATAACACTTACGGGAACATCTGTTTGAGAC
This sequence comes from Nephila pilipes, assembly GCA_019974015.1. Lineage (NCBI taxonomy): Eukaryota > Metazoa > Arthropoda > Arachnida > Araneae > Nephilidae > Nephila > Nephila pilipes. Next base: position 13,998 of record BMAW01109858.1, on the reverse strand, counting down.
ACTGCAGATGGAGATAAAGCTCATCGTCCGAAAATATTTGAGCTTTTTTTAATAGCGACATACCTTCCCCCTTTTTCAACCAGAAGGAGAAAAAAGTTTGTCTGAAATTTGAAAAGTGGGGGAACAAAGGGAATAAAAACGTCTTGTGTCAGCGCGAAATTTTTCTGCTAAAATAGCACGGTGTGTTTTGCGTCGTTTGCTTGACTTTTTGCAAATGACTGAAGAAAAAGAAAAGTATTAGATATCCTCGTAAGAGTTCAATTATTAATTCATTTTTGAAAAGTGTCACTGAATTTTCTTGAAAAAATCTGATTCGCATTAAAGGGGTTAGTGATATAAATTTAAAATTGATATTAATTATTCTTCAAAATATTTTTATTTTTAATTGGATATTTATAAAATAGTTTTTATTCATCACATTTGGACGCATTTAATAAATGTAATATTGAGAAAAAAATATAATATATATAAATATGTATTATTATTAGTTAAAAAATTATGTTTAACTTCATTTGAAGAACATTATATGTATATTATTAAAAAGAGTGTGAATCATCTTCATAATATTCTTCTATTGTAGAATATACTAACCTGGAATACGACTTGCAAAAGCAGGAGAGGAGTATATATAAAAAATATTACTCTAATATAATAAAATCCTACAAAAAATATTTCCATATTATGTTATTTTTCATTTTTCTTTGAAATAAAGATATAAATTTTTATAAAGAATATATAGATTTTTAATAACATCAAACAAACAAACAAAAAATTTCAAAACAAGCACCGTACATTGCACTGAATTCAGAGCTTTTAACGGAATATCTTCTGCTTGAAAAGTCAAAACCCGTCCAACTTATTAACGGCAACGCCCCCAGTGGAAAATAGATCTTAGTTAAACATGTGGTGTTCAACATAATTACATACTTCAAATGTGACAGTATGTTTAGTGATTGATTTTGACTTCCTATTTTCTAATTCATTTGTATTTTTACAATTAAAATATTTTTAAATACAAAAACATTTCCAATGTTAATAATAAAATAATTCTTTTTTAAGAAAAACAGACAATTCTACTTTAAAATCAATTTTTAAATTAAATATAAAGAAAAAAGCAATCGAAAAATTATGAACCTCAACAATAACAAACTATGCAGAAACTAAAATAAAAGCAGACAATAAAATATATTGAATTAAACATATCTTAACAATGTAAGTATACCTTAAGCAAACTAAATATAATTATTATAATTGTAGTGCATTATAATGTCAATCTTTTGAACCTAACACTTTTATCATTTATTTTATGTCAGAGGCTTTTTGTTGATTACATATGTTCAAAAACAACAACATGATAGCATTTGCTAATAAGGTTGGAAACATTTAATGCTTATGGCATATGATAAAATCAAATGAGAATTAAAAATAGGTCTTAAAATATTAAGACTCTGGTCCACAATCCATTTTGAGAGTATTTTAGTTTAGTTACCGTCGCACTAGAAACAACAAGATGGCTATTGGTGACGGACCTCGTATTTTTGAACTTCAGTCAAGTGACGAGGACTTCACCTGAACTGGCACCCCCTGTCCTAATTTCCACACCACGGGAGGACTTTGGACTCCGACAGATTTAACGTGCACCAGCCCCGGCAACATGGTGGGTCTTTAAGGGCCAAGGATCGAACCCGCGACTGAACGATAACCACCGGCCACGAATCCGAAAGCATGACCACTAAGCTACCTAGGCCATTTTGAGAGCAGAGTTAATTTTATGGAGTTTCTACTTTTCACCTCAAATCTAGGCTATTGTATTTGTTATAATGCAATAAATTGTATCTTATTGAGCAAATATGATGATGTTTTTTGTGGAATGATATTTCCTTCAGGATTTTCAAAAATATTTTAAAATATTTTTCTGTAACAGATAAATCATAAACGAATCTTTTAAATATATATGAAAATATTGTTTCCATTTCCGATAACTGAACACAATTCTTTTGTACATTTTTTCTTCAGAATTTTAAATGATCAAATAAATAAACATTGTAGAATTAGCGAAATAAAGAAAAATACTGAAAGCATTTTACTATATTGAAAGTACTACGAAGAAAAAATAATTGAATCTTTACAAAACTTTTCATGAACAAAAAGGCTTGAATGCATTGTTCAAAGCAGCCATTCAACAAAACCATAACATTGTTATTTGAGCTGACAAAATATCTGTTAGGCAACATACTAGAAGATTCAATACTCCTACAATTGATAAAATGACAATGAATCATCGTAATTCGTCGTCGAAATTATCTTCTTCAACTTGTTTCAAAACCTCACCTCTCCTGTGAAGTATTACAATGCTGTTCTGGAAAGAAGAGGGTGTTATGTTAACATCAGAAGGATAAATACAACAAATGTTTAAAAAAATAGTTCAATTAGTTAGTTAAAGTCTATCGGGTCTAAAGAGTTCCATCAAGGGGTGCCCATATCCGTTTCTGTAGTATGTCTGTAGCATTAATTACTAGCTAGTATCCAGGCAGAGTGGCTAGCTGGATTCCCAGTTAACTTTCCAAGTGAAATAACCATTTAATTTCTATTCAGAACTTTTAATTGATATCCATGCAGTTAGATTATTCTTGAACTTGAAAAAATTCAATATTGAAATGTCGTTAATTGTTTCATCAATGCATTATTGATATTTATGCAAGGACTGAAATCTTCAAATTATTTTTATCGTGATTTGAGTAATAAATATTTTTACTTGCGCTCTTTTTCAACAGAGTTATTGAAGGTGTGTAATTACTATTTGTAAAAATGTTAGGTATGAATGAAGGGTTAACATATTCAATTATTGGTTTTGAGACACAGTTGGGGGATTCTTCGAAATCTTAGGTGGAGAGTGACTTTCCTCTTGTTTTGAAAGTCAAGTGAGTGCAAAAAATTACATCAAGATAGTGATAAAACTGTGTAAATACCTCCCATATTTTTGAAAATATCTTAAAACATTTTTAGAATACCATAAAACCTAGAAACTTATAATTAAATTAGGTATAAAATTACTTTCAAAAATTAGTTGGAAAATTTATTTCGAGGGATTCCTTCATCATAAAGGAGAATTTCAAAATAAAGGGGTAAAATAGAATTTCAATAGGATTAACATTATTCATTCTAGAATCCAAACTGGCCGATAAGTGGAAAGAAAATCGAACATTTTAACTGTAAGATAATGTTTTTTACTTGTCAGAACAAATGACCTCAAGAACCAACAGCAAAAATTTCAAATTAATCAAATGTTCCCCTTCTTTCGTCTTTCGAAGTAATTTAGAATTGACGCTTTTGTAAAAACAGAAATAAATGAGCGCGCGTGTCAATCTCACTTTCGTTAATCATTTCTAAAAATCGGGCTTACACTACAAAACTTGAGTTTCATTTCAGTAGAAAAACTTTGCGCCTACACGACGCTTTTACTCCTTTTCTTTATTTCCCTAAGCTATTCAAGAGAAATTTTTTGTTCTGGATTTGGAAGAAAGGTTCGTCACCGTTTTCATTTCTGAGCAAAAAAAAATCTAGTATTACATGTTTCTTGAGATATTTCACTGTCTTTAACAGATGGTCCTTTTAAGTGTTATTTCATTAGTAGTGAAAGCATCACGTGCGTTAAAGGTAACTTTGCCCTTGTTTGGTTAAATGCATTAAGAAAAAATGAAGGGGCGGTGAAAGGGCGGAGCGGTTGTTGCAAGTTTTATCGTTAAACTCTTTTTTTATATGTTGGTTGATATTCAATGATGCGACGGCTTTTTAAAAAGAAATTGTTATTATTATTTGAGAAATAGTACGTAAAAATATATCTAAACTTAATTTTATACTTCTTATCAATTGTTATTCATCACTTTATCTATAAAAACCATACGAATCTAAAAAGAAAGCTCCGGAATTAAATCTGCATCGCAAATTATCGTTTTCCTTTAACGATAATATTACGTTAAATGAAATAAGTAAGGTTAACTGTAAAAAGAAAAAAACCGGATACGATATTTTACGATAGAAGGATAATACTGCGTTTAAATGAAAATATTAAAGAATTCAAAATTCTGAAAATCCATTCACACAAAACAAAACAAAAAAATACCCCACTTTTGAAATATTTCGTACTTATTTTGAATTATCTTTCGAAATGCACGAATATTTATATCATATGGTTATATTTATAATTAGTTTATATATATTTTTATTTATTTGATTTTTAAAATGGGATTTGAAGAATAAATGGAAACCTTAAATTACCAATCATAGGATTTTTTTAAACTGAAAGAGACTTTAAATATCAAATATTGGGATAACATTATAATTCAGTATATCATTATAAATAAGTTTAATATCAAATATTAAACTTATTTATAATGATATACTGAAGATTTTTAATATAAATGACAACATTGGATATTAGATATTTTTAAAATAACATGTTACACACACACAAACAAGAATCATTTCCCTTAAAAGGCTTATCTGGAAAGATTCCTATCCATAGTTTTCAATTTTCTTATCTTTAATTGATTCTAAAAATTGTCTCATATATTTAACACGACATATTTGAAGCAATAAATAATGAACAATAATAATAGCAATAACAAACAATTTTTGTCGAGCTTCCAAACAATTTGTTGCATATATTTATAACTTCTAAAGAGATTTATTATTTAGTTCACAAAAGTATTTAATGATATACAAATTTTCTGAGAAGCTAATCATGCGGTTTTTTATTAATTTTATGCTTTGTACATGCAAATTTGTCATTAATTATATGTATGAATTTGATACTCTAAAAACACAAAATACATCAATACCGTAATATACCATGTAATTCTTATACCAGTTAATTAGTTTTCACACAGAGAGAGATTTGGTAATCCCGTAGTTTAATACCCATCGCATAACTATTAACCTTACCAATCAACACCTGGTTTAATGAAGCTAATACTTCACAGGTAATTAAAGTTATAAAGCGCCTCTGCAAAACTCGTTGTATCTCACGTAATAAGCATTAATAAACAGTTCTAAATAAATTCAAATGAATTAATAAACATTTCCATCAAAATGCTTTGCAGCAATGAGACTACATATTTCAACATTTTCATAAACGAACAACTTTGCCTATGAAATTATCTACTTTTTTGGATAAAGGAGATTTTTATGAACCGTCTATCAAGTCGTCTTGCCGTAAAGATGTCATCCTTTCAATTTTTCTCCTTCAAGAGATGCAATTTTTCGTGAGAAAGGAAAAGGGTGCAATACTGATTGAATATAAGGTCTTTTAAATAATATGTGTTCCGGTCGATTAATAAACGAAGATAATTTTGCCTCTTCTTTTTGTTTAGAATTATTAAATTTTTCAATGAATCTATTACAATAAAAAGTTTGTTAATTTGGAAGAATTGCTTTATGTAATTCATTATACTGGGCCATTTTCTAGATATGCAATTAAACGAGGTTTCGAATCATTTCTATATTAACTTATGTATACAAAAATATTCTCAAAAATAAACAATAAATCAACATTCACTTATTGTTGGACATTCCGATTAATAACTTTCACAATGTATTGTTTGATAGTAATTAATTCTATACCTTTCATGCAATTATTATTAGTAATATTTATTTTGGATGAAAGTGTTCGCTAATTTATAATAGCATTTTTATTAATTGTAAAGAGTTTCATCATTCCACAGTTTGGATTTTCGCTTGTAGTTTGTAGTATTATTTTTGAATTCCACATTTTATAGTAATTTATTACAGCTCTAATTGTATTATAGCTTTGGGTTATTTCATCAAAATGATTTCATTATTCATAAAATCCTCAAAACTGTTATCGATGTAGAGCAACTTCATATACAACTAGATGTATTTTATATGTATAGCTCAGCAACACCGATTTGTTTTAGCTCTCGTAACAATATTTTACAATAGTAGTAATCTATTCGGGTAAACTAAATTCAAATAAAATGAATTTTAGAAATACAGTCCATTCAAATCATTTTACAGCGCATGCATTAATTAATTTCATTGGTTGTTAATTCATTTTTCAAAAAGCCTATGAATGCGACGCTTTTCGAATCCCAAATATTCGTTGCTATAAATTTTTCGAAAAATGAGACAGTCTTGGTCTTCTTTGGGGCAAATTCCTTGGAAATAAGCTACTGTTTTTATTATTGTCTGGTTTCTGGTGTATAATAAGGAATTCAGGTTCAATAGAATATCGTGAAATGACGCAATCATAGTAGAAATTCTTGTAATTTGATGCAAAATGGCGACGGCTGTTCGTTGAGGAACCAATCAAATTTTAAGGGGACATCAAACGGCTTTCAAATCAAAACTAACTTATAAATCACTGACACAAATAATGACACAACAATTATCCTCAGCAGTGCTATCTGTCTTCAAAAACAGGAACCTTTTGAACCACCTATGTCTGTGTTTGTTATGATTGAGTAACATTTATTTCAAGGAACTTTAAATTGAAATGCAAACCATTAATAAATAGGAAACAGTCCATGCAACATATATTTCTCATAATCAAGCAACACGTAAGCAAAAGATCCATAGTAAGTTTACTGTAATTTTAGGCGCTAAGGAAATCTTAAGCTAGTTTGTGGTTGAATAGGAATGATCTATTTTAAATCAAATTTTAACTATACTCATTTGAAAAATCATCCATCTAAGGTATTATATTCATTCGCTTGCAAGATATAATAATAAGGTTCAATATTCGTCTACCTCAACAGAAAAGGGGGGAAGGAAAATGCTGTCGATTGAAAAATGAACATTAATCTATAACGTTTCTTTTATTTCTGCGTCTTGGGAACAGATGTGGAAGACGACTCAATCTTTTGAAATAAATAAAAATTGACACTCGAATCTCGCTTCTTATCGCTCACATCGTGAATGAAAGGAGCTCTTTCAATCACGGGAGAGTGACGTAGATGATCCGAAGAAACGGCGCGAACAGCTCATAACATTATTTCACCTGACGCCATCTTAAAAGGTTAAACTTTATTTCTCCAGGTAAAGGGAATAGATCAGTCTCAGTTTGTTTTACCAATGTTCTGAGTTAGATAGATTTTGAGAATGTTCTTTTGAAACTATTCAAACGTATTTGAATCTGTTAAGAAAAGAGAAAGAATATGTAACTTTCAAAATAATGAAAATATGTTATTTGATTACTTATACAGTAAATAAGTAAATCTTTATATAATATATCTCATATCTCATTATATAAAGATTTTTTTAAATAAATTTATTTGCAAAATTCCTCATGCTCCACATTGCATAATATGAGGCTTACAGACGTAAGTAGTAACAACATTATACAATAATAATAATAAAATTAAAAAAACATAATTAAGGGGGAAAAAAATAAAAGAGACAAATATAAATAAAAGGAAGGGAGGAAATATATAAATATGAAGAAAGGAAGGTAACTATAAATTTTAAAAATCTGTACAGTAAACAAATTTTCTCAAGACATTAAGGCTTTCAGAACAATTGACCAACAAAGACAAAATAGGTAGCCAGGAAATACCTAAGCATTTTAACTCCTTTTTAAAATTTTCTCTTTCACAAAAATATTAATTACAATACAACAAGACATGTTCCGCGGTTTCAGCGTCCAGACCACAAGAACAAGATTATATAAAGATTGAAATTTAATATGCAAAAACTTTGCGATTTCGTCTCTAAAGTCCCACCTTTCTTTTCAATGTATTAAATAGAGTTTGTTTTATTATAATTTATTATATTACGTGATCTCTTAAGCACACAAAATTTTTAAAAGTCTCTTTGTTTATTAATATTGACAAATCAATAATAAAATCGTCTGAATCTAAAACATTCTAATGAGGAAGACGGATTAAAAAGAAATACTACGAAATTCTTGAGGCAAAATGAGTATAGTTAGCAACTGTCTTAAAATTCTGAATAATCACATTCATTTTCAGTAACTTTTTTCTTAATTCTTGATTACAAATTATTTAAGGTAATACATCAATCAATAGGCAAATAAAATATTTTATTTTGATGTTTTACTTCTTTCCGATAAAAAATTTAGAATAATTTATTATGACTAATTTTTAAAAATTGAGTTCAGTACTGGTGAAAGCCAACATCAAGCATATACGCAAAACGCGATGAAATTCTGAAAAGTGACAATGACATTTAGCCTTCTTAGTTAAAGTGCGTTTTTAATAGTGAATTTCCAGCAATCAGGCGTTTTCGGTAATCCAGTTGTAATCTAGTTAGAAATTTATCAGATTTCAGAGAGCACTGTATTTTGCAGAAATTTATTCTATTATCAACGTTTAACAAATCATATTAAGTTCTTATATTCACTGCTTTTATTTATTTGGTAATCACCCAATGAAACAAATTTTCCCTGAGAAACTGGTTAACAAATCCAAAAATAAATGGTAAAAAAGTATCCATTACCTTGAAAAGTAAATCTAATTCCACAATTAAGTATTTTCCAGAAAATTTAATCAAACTCTTCCGGTCTATACAATTGATTTTCCAAAGTGAATCTTAACCTCGTTAACTGAATCCACTTTATTTCAGAACAAGTAGCTTTTACTACAGTACGCGGCGTAATTGCTTCGTTACTTGAGGAAGAAAGCGTTGATGGTACCACTTTAATTAGGTTCGCATATCTCCCTGTGAGGGACATTTCTTGAGTGAGAACTAACTGCGCCTTTCTCAAAATGAGTCAATAAATAAGTGAATAAAAGTGTTCCAAATTCTCAGCATGAAAGAATACAGTTACATGCATCTTAAATGCTTCCTGGGATTCTTCCTTCGGTGGAAGATTACTTCTCCTCTAAAGAAATTAATTAACAGACTTCCAGAGAAACTCAGTGTGATGATATAGTTTCGTTGCATTACTATTTAAATAGAAATAAAGATTAATAAATCAACACTTCGTCTCTCTCTTTAGCATCCGTAAAGAGGATACCTATTATATGTTATTTTTTTTTCAAAATTGAGCCCTATCATATTTATTAAAAATTAACTCGTTGGTTTGAACTGTTAAAAAAAAATATTTACGTATTTTTATTTCAAGTGCTTAACTCTTAATAATTAAAAAATAAATGACGCAAAACAATTATATTGATAAAAATATGACGGGGGTTCTGGGCAAATAAAAAGGGAGAAAGCACAGTTTCTCTTATTTCAGTTACTTGAAAAATTGACTGACAAATTAACGGAAATAAAATTGGTTATTCATAAATTTTCTTTACTTTTTTTATGATTATAATTAGTTAAACAAACATTTTTATGATAACTTTAAAAAAAAATCTGCATTTTCTTGAATTAAACTTTAATTATTTTTATTTTAATTTTTTTTCCTATTTTTTAATATTTATTGTATTTTTTTTTTTTTTTTTCATTTTTCCTTTTTTATTTTATTTAACTTTTTAACTTTTTTCAATTTTTCATTTTCCTAATTTTCGAATTTTATTAGCCACCCAAGGGTTTTTTGTTTTAGGTGTGGAGCGTTTGTTGTAGCAGATCACTTTTGGACGAACTTTCCACTTTTCAATTTTTTACCGTTTCCTTTAATTTTAATTACATTCAGCTTAAATATATTATAATTAATAGTTTATCGTTTGCTTTAAATTTAATGTCGCAAAAGTTTACTATTGTCCATTTCTCGATATTTCATCTTACACTTTAATTCTTATATCAAATAGAGTAATTTAATTATTAATAATTTTAAAACAAGGGCACTTTGGGTGACTAAATCTGTTGCTTGCAAACTTTGCACAGAACTTTTCTGAATTTATTTTTTTTAGTTCTTTATTTTTTTAATTTCTTATTTTTATTTTTCATTCATTTTATTTTTTTACTACTTTTATTTATTTTCTTTATTTATTTTTAATTTCCTTTCTTTTTATTTTACTGTTCAAATGCTATTTTCTAAAAAAATTATAATTAGTTATGAATTAGTTTGCTAGATTGTGTTGCTCTTTAATGATTTTCCTTCATTTTCAATTTCGTTTTTCATTCTTCTCGTCTTTTAGAATTTCTTTTCATAAATTTCTAATTTTGTAAATTTATATTCTTTTTTTAACTATAATTTTTAATTTCAATACTCTCTATGAATTGTGCGGGACTTTGACTATTGACTGGTTCTTTCTACATTAAAAGTGTTTGCGTTTTAACAACGCATAAAAATTGTTGTTCTTCACGTGGAAATATTATATGGTGTGTATGATGTTCTCGATTACAAGGCTGTTTTTGACTCACTTTTTATCCTTCTTCAAGTCTTTCAAGCCTTTTGCATGTAGAAAAGGAATTATAGTGCGTATTTAATAATTGGTGGCATTTTCTGCTGTGTGAGGCATTTTAAATGCACTCAAACAAAAATAAACAACGACAAAAGCTTCAGTACTGGTGTCTCTGATTAACCAGCAGATCGAATTAATCAGTGCACTTGCATGGAATGACGACAGCAAAACTGCAGCTGTCATATTTAAAAACATTACTTACTTAAAAAAAACACGCCGACTATTGCTGAAGAAAAACATATTCTAACTCTCATGTTTTCAGTAAATCTAAAAAAATCCCATATATAATGTTTCTGAATTCTATGATTATTCCCATATTTAATTCTTTAATTCTGTAAAATTAAAACGCAATAATGGTTAACACTTTTGAAAAAACTTTTTGGGATAAAACTAATTCCTTGTAAGTTATTATAACTTTTGCCCCCAAAATTTATAATAGCTACGGCATTTGCTAACTGTAACATTATCTCTAAAAAATTAAAAGTTTTTAATCTTAATAATTTAGATCATAATTTAATTATTAATTATTTAACACATCAATTTCATAATTTTGAATTATTTTGGAGTTAGGAGAGCTCATTATTCATCTTATAATGCCTCGTGTGGTCAAATAATATAATCACTTAATAATTTCACAATTAATTTAAATTATATTGACAAATTTTGTGAAAAGAAAAAAATTATAAAATGCTACTTTACAAGTGCTTTTTAATGATGTTATAACAAAAAGGGAAAGAAACTTGTATCTAGTTTAAAATCAGTTCCATTTATTTTACTTTTGTTGCTTAGTGAAATAAGCACATAGTAATTATATTCACATACATTAAATAGATTGGAAATATTTCACATTTTTCGAAGATTTATAATTTTGAGATTCTGAAACTGAGGTTTATGAAGAAGAATTTCCCACATTTTCTTCAAAGAATTTGTTTAAAGTAAAAAAAAAACAAGCAAAATAAATGAAAATTAAATTTAACTTGAAGAAATTATTTCGTTGTCATTGCTTTTAAAGTAGTTTACATGCTTTATTTATTTTTCTGAAATAATTATTTGCAGCTTATTTTTACTTATCATACGTAATTGACGCAAGTAAATTTAATTTTTCTGTTTGTTTCTATTCACAACATTACATAATTTGTTTAGATTTCTTCCTCATTAATATACATTTTTATTATTTAGTTTAAATAGCTACTTAAAACTTTTAGAGATTATCCTTACACTTTTTATACAGTTTCATGCTTTATTGTTTAATATATCTATAAAAGAAACTATGATTTATAATGATGGTTTGAAATTCTATTTAAAACATCTTTTAAAGAAGCGTAAAGGGTAAAGGAAACTAATACTACTATGCTACAAAAATCATTCCAAATAACAGCAGTTATAATATTCGAGTATTAATTTTTAAAAAAATATTAAAACAAGCATACGGAAGTACAATTTGACATAATATATTCAGGGAATATTCATAAAAATATCTATAAATTTTCAAAACGAAACTTGGCAGCGGTGGGATTCGAACCCACGCCTCGAAAGACTGGTGCCTAAAACCAGCGCCTTAGACCACTCGGCCACGCTACCTCCGGCGAGAAATAAACAGAAACTTCTAATGAAACAATTGAAAAATTTCCTCTCTTTGCTCATGAAAAGGTAAGAATCTGTATTGACATCTAAATATATGAATGATGTTTTCTCTGTGTCTATTTACAATGTTATATTTTTAGGGCCTATTTTATTTATTCAAATTAGCTAAATATTATTTTACGTTCTTTAATTACATAAATGATTATTTATTAAAAATGGAACAGAAAGAAAATTTAACTGGCGCTATTTTTGAAGGTGTAACTTAATGAATTGCTGTTCGACATATCTATTTAAATTATGTCAAAACAACTCCCAAGCTATTATCAAATGTAATTTTTTAAGAAATAAAATTATTTTAAAAACAGGTGTCCCACATTAATTTTTACTGTAAACAGAAGCGAGCTGGAAAGAAATAATTGGAAAAAAATTGGATTTTTGATCTTTTTCATTTGAAACTAAAATATATATTTAAAACTCTTCAAAATTAAGTATTAATTTTTTACTTCACAATCTAATTAGTAGTCACAGTTTCGAAAAAGAAGCAGCTTGCTTCTATTGAGTCGTGGATTCTAAAACTGAGGCCTCTAAACATCCATCATGTAGCCGGAGCTGATGAACATTAAATCTCTCCAGGCTCCAAGTCCTCCTGTCAGCCTAGAGTGTACATTCGTAGAGAGAGAGGTGCTAGCTCAGTAGTCGTCCTCGACAATTAATTGGGTTTCAAAATACGAGTTCCGTCACATATAGTTCTCTTGTTACTACTCTGTGCGACATTAATAAATAATAGCAAACGCTATCTTATTTCGAAAGGTCTATTTTATCAAATCAGACAAAGTTAGACATACCCAGATAGAAAAGTTTGTTAGGATTTTAAACTAACAGTCCTGAGTCAGTGACCCTGATTGGATGATTTTTTTCTCTTCTTATGTTAAATGAAGTTAAAATTAATAAATAAATAAGCAATAACGGGGCCCTTATGCAAAAAATACTAGATATATATCCGATGCCAAAAATGAGAAAATTAAAGTAATTTTTAAAAATATTTTTGTAGTTTTTACCAAGTACTCTCGTAATCAACATTATTAAAATATTTTCAAATTTTAGAAATCAGGACGGATTAATCAGTAACATCATTTTTATTCAATATTAAAAGGTTAAAAAACCGCAAAAAAGAGTGAAATTTTATGATAACTAAATCTAAAATACTACAAATTTGTTAAAAAAAAAAAAACATTAGAATTCTTTTTTTTAATTCACCTAAATTAAGGTTTTAGATTCTTTGATATTTTAGAAAAGTTTTTTATGCATGAAAAAAAGGAACGAGAAAGTCGTAAATAGTTAAATTCATAATTAAATGAAGAATTTTTTATATTATATTATATAAGCATATTATTTACATTATTTACCATACATATATTATTTATTTCTACAGGAATATCTGCTCTTATTATGAAATATATCTACTCTATGAATCTTTTACATTATTTGATACGAATATATAATATATTTATACTGGTATAACAATAAAATTTCAAAAATATTCTTATAAGATTAATTGCTATTTCTCAAAAATTATTCATTCAGTTGCTGTATTAAATAACGCTCCTGCATTTCTATTTTTTTAATTTATCATTCAGAAATCACTTCAACAGCAGCTTCATGTAACAAATGCTTCTACTGGACGGATATTTCGAGGTAGCGTGGCCGAGTGGTCTAAGGCGCTGGTTTTAGGCACCAGTCTTTCGAGGCGTGGGTTCGAATCCCACCGCTGCCAAGATGTATCATTTTTTTTTTAATTGAACTCTCTGTTCTGTTGTTTAATTTAGTTTAGTTTTTATTAATGCAGCTCTAGAAGCAATACGAGGTATTTGGGCGACGGACCTACTAATTTTGAACTTAGGTCATGTGACGAGGACGACACCTGAGCTGGCAACCCCCTCTCATATCTCTGTATTTTAAAAAAAATATTTTTTTTCTTATTGAAAGTAATTTTTCAAATTCGAATTCATATCTTCTTTTACAATCACTATTATTTCATCATTATCAAATCATCTCTAAGTGCCTTACTTAGATGCGTATGACT
>BMAW01109857.1:0-16520 GCA_019974015.1 Nephila pilipes | reverse complement strand
TGTTATCGTGCATAAGATGTCCAAAAGCACAAAACGTTCAGACATTTACAACTTTTAATTAAAACATTTAACATTTAAACACATTTAACAAAACATTCGCATGGACACAAAGCAATCAATAAAATTCTACATCATCTACAATTAAACATATCGTCTACAACGTCATCCTTCTCTTCTAGCTGGCTCGCTTCCGTCTGACTCGCCACACGGAGAAAAAAGAAATACTCAAAAATGAATACCTAGACGTACTCATTTTGAAATGAGTATGTTTGTATCAGATTTGAGCGTATACCTTTATCGAATGTGAACATTACAAGTATTCAAAACCAAAAAAAAATGGGAAATCAGCATTCTCAAAAAATTATTACAGATATAAGGACTATAAAAGTTCCTTTTATATACTGACAACGTATTTTACAAAGTGGGGTTCAAAAACAAATATGGTTTGCTTTAATATTTCGAACTATATTTCGTATTTACCACGCTACACGCGGTAGAATACAGGAATATTAAAATGAGTATGTACGCATACTCATTTTCGCGTCTGTGTTTGTTTACATTTTTTTTCCCAGTGACTCACTCACAACAGAACTACAGAATGATTCTTTTATTTAGGATATAAAAATGTTGTTGAAATGTTATTGATCATGATTTTCTGATTTATGATTTGAAAATGATTTTCTGTGAGTAGTTATTTGTGCTTTGCAGGTGTTTTTTGTTTGTATTCATATTACATTGTAATCGTAGCTTAGTGACTTCTTACTTTAATTTGCATTAAAATTATTTTCATGCATGTAAATATTTGTGTATGAAGCTTATATTTTATAGAATAATGTTACAGTATTCAAAAAGCAGTGTTGTTAAAATTTTGAGTAATTTTGCTACATTTTTTTATCGATGACTGTACAGCGATGATGCTCGACAAGAATTCCATTTTTTTTCACTTCATAAGTGTGTAAGGAAACTGTCTTTTTTTAATTGACAGAGAAATTATTATACATTTTTATCTTGTTTTAAGATATATATTTGTATTTAAGGTGTTAAGGTTTTACTATTTTCGAAGAATTGTACATCCGTATTTTGTTCCAATAATACTGTGTGGTAATCAAAAAGTTAGAAATGATACATTCAGAATAAAATGTTGATAAAAATAGTTTTTATTCCTGATTAATTTTATTATGAATTGAAGTAAATTTCAGATGCTTTATGACAGGAGTAAGATATTTCAGAATTTATATTTTTTAAAGAATATGGTTTTAATTTAAACTCAAATTTAATGTATATTTTGGAATCAAATTTTCACAATCTAATCAGGCATTCTTCCTGTTATGTCTTACTGTTCATCATATTATAAGTGATTGTCTTGTGTTTCATCACTATTGTCTCACATTTTTTAAGTAATCCAATTTAAACTCCTATGACTTGGGTTAGAAACTACTACTTGTTTGTATTCTAATTCAAAATTTGATTTTTATATAATTAAGGTTTATACACAGACATTTCATATCTTGGTTTCTTTTTATAACGTGGTCCAAAATTATTGCAAAATTTTGAATAAATATTTGGTGCAGTATATTCAGATTTTATTCTATTCATGAACTCCAACCTTTATGCACACTGAATAAATAAAACAATTTCTTTTGTATTCGATACATGACACAAATACTATAGATATGTATGATTCATTATAAATTGTAAAAACACTTACAAATGTTCATCATAGTACAGGGCCAATCATTTTATCTAGCCCTTTTATATGTTGATACTTGTATTTTTATTTACACAATTTAACCACTTTATTCATGCATTTCTTTAAGTTAATATGCTTGTGCCGAAATGAATTACTTTGTAATTCATCTCGGTTCTGGTGTTGGTCTTATTATACTAAAAAAAATCTTATTATATTGACATTTTTTTATAATCATAAGGAGACAAGCTCTGTCCGAGTAAATTTTAATCCATTAACACCAATTAAAAATAACACGCGTGTTTAGAAAAAAAAAAAATTGTATAACATATATTCCTTGTATAACAAATGTTTTGGGATCTAAGTGTGTCAAAGTTCATAATTCAAAGCAGCAAGAACTGCTTTATAGAATGGATGGTTTCACAGACCAAGCAGAAATTCTTACATGTAATAGTTTATACTATAATGGTTAAGTATATTCCAAAAATATAGCTGTATTATATGGTTGTGTAGATGACTTGCTTCTCTTTCAAAAAATTAAAGAACTGTCTACATAATAACAATGCAAAAATAGTATATTTATTTGAAACAGTGTTGTTTGAAAAGCATTTTCACTCGTAGTTAGTAGAAAGAAAGAAAAAATATTTTTACCTTTACATATTAGAACTTCCTAATAATTTTAAATACCGGATTGTACGCTATATTAAAACGTAACTTATTTTTTCAAATGGAGTTGGACTATAGTATAAATTAGATAGCAGTGTTTATAAGTGGTTTTTGAAATGACATGCCTTCATCTGTAGAAGTTAAAACATTTTACTCTTATTTTCAATATTCTTGTTTGAAAATTTTGAATGTTTTGTTTTTAAATGCCTGATATCTATGTGTATAATATTCAGAATAAATTTTTCAAAAATATGATACAGTTTTATTTTTTCTGTGCACAGCGAATCATTAATTTTAGGTATTAGATTTGTTATGATGTAAATTCAAAAGGAAATATATATATATATATATATATATATATATATATATATATATATATTTTATATATATATATATAATATATATATATATATTTTATATATATATATATATATATATATATATATATATATATATATTTGATGAAAAAAAAAGGCTGTACACCTAAGTTTTTTACTATGGAAAATCTAATTTTTTTCATAATGTTTGCAAGATATTTTCAAACACTTATTATTAAAAAACTGAGCTTTCAATAAAACTCAATTTTCTGCATGTATAGGATTTTAACAGAACTATATATATAGCTTTTAGAAGTATTTTCACTCATATTCAGTAATTTGATAAAATGTTGTTGATTTGAAAGAAGTAAAAAATCTGTTTACCTTTACATATGAGAACTTCCTATATTTTAAATACCTCATTGTAAGCTACATTAAAACATAAGCAATGTTGTACGAATGGGGATAGAGTTTGAATATAGCATGGATTAGATAGCAGTGTTTATAAGTGATTTTTAAAGCGACATGCCTTCATCTGCAGGAGTTAAAATATTAATTTTTTCTTAATATTCTTGTTTCAAAATTGTGAATGCTTTGTTTTTAAATACCCAATATCTATGTGTATGATATTCAGAATAAATTTTTCAAAAATAGTATACGGTTTTATTTTTTCTGTGTAAAACGAATCATTAATTTTAGTTATTAGCTTAGTTATGATGTTAATTCAAAAGTAAATATATATTAGATGGGGGGGGGGAAATGCTGTACACATGTAAACAATATATAAGAAAAAAATGTTAAGTTTTTTATAATGGAAAATCTAATATTCATCATAATGTTTCAAGATATTTCTAATAACTTTTTATTAAGCGACTGAACTTTAAGTAAAACTCCATTTTCTGCACATATAGGAAACAAACTATATATTGCTTCAAAAAACATAAATATAATTCTTTATGAACTGAATTGCTTCTGTAACTAATAGCTCAGATTCCTGACACATTTGTTTTGAAAAGAATTTAACTCTTGAATCGAATCGATTTTCGTTAATTAAAGATTTATTAAACCACTCCAATTGATTTAAATTTGAGGTATAAATTACAGTTTATGATCACATAACAGTTGCATTTTTGTTTCTAAAAGTAACAGTTTTGTTACAGTAAATGAATGAATTTTTGGTAAAATCGAACTTTGATGGATCCCCTTGGCGATTTTTTTGAGATGGCGCCAAAGCGGGTGTTTCAAACTCGGAGCTTCCGAAAGAGAGAAAAAAAGATTGCGTCGTGCCTGGAAGGCAAATAAAGTACCAGAATGACACCAAGGCGGGTATTTCAAATGAGAAGATGGCGTCGAATCCCCTTTTACAGATTTTATAGGGTTACCTTAAACAAACCTGCATGGTAACCATATTGGCGATTTATCGCCAAAAGAAAGTTAAAGTTTTCCAGGCCCCCTCCAACTTCGATTCAACCGAATTGTGAATCGGAAGTTTTGTAACAAAAACTTCATAAAGTGTAAAATAATATATAAGATGAAGAAAATGATACTTGCGCTTATTTATTTCCTTGAAAATTTTAATTGATATATATTTTTCTGTTTAAAATTCATTTTCGATACAACAACACACAGTATCGGAAAATAAATTCAAAACATACTCACTAGATTGTTTGATTCTCATATTTGATGCAGTAACAGATTCACAAATAAATACATGACACTCATTTTTCTATTCCACACTCATAATTGATACAAGATTATATTCAAAAATGAGTATGTGAAGTTTCCATTTTGAGTACGCACAAAAATGAGTATGTGCGAGACTCAAATATGAGTATGTTGGGATAGGAACTATTTTGAGTATGTGACGTATTCAAAAGTGAGTACGTGAAGTTGTCATTCTGAGTATGTGCTTGTTACTAAAAATGAGTATGTGCGAATCTCAAATTTGAATACGTTGGGATCGGAGCCATTTTGAGTATGTGAAGTATTCAAAAGTGAGCACTTTCTACTCGATTTTGCATACCCGTTTTTCGCAGTGCAGGTTATAATCTAGTCTGAAGCAGAACTAGCGCCATCTATAGTATAGCAATCGGAGTTTATTTCAGTTCTGCATAAATGTATAATACATTAAGTAATATTTATCAAGGAACTTTCAATTAATGAAATACTAAATATTACAAAAATAAAAGTTGGTGAAAAAATAGATAATTTCTAATTTGTTTATCTTATTTTATAAAAATCAAAATATTTTTTTTCGTATAATATTCTTCCGCTTTTCCCATTGAAGTTGAGGCAACAATACAGAAGTTCACTTAAAATTCAATTTGATGTACTGGTTGCATAATTAACTCTATTGTAACTTCCAAGTGCAATATACGAATATACTTGTTTTTAGAGACATTTTTTTTGCTCTAAAAGCGCAATTGTGTAAGCAATTTCTGAGAAATGTCCCTTAATTGTCTTTGAAGTCGCAAAACTACCACGCACATATCTGGTTCTCATTAAATAACTTGAATCGAAATATGCTATAGTGCTCCGCGAGATTGTACTTTATGAATTTTGAAGAAGGTTTGGTAATACATCCAGAATAATTGAAGTTCTGAATGTATACGTAAGAGTTTGAAAGGATTCAGAAGTAAAGCATTTCTGAAATGACATGAAATCAAGATTTCTGAAATGACATGAAATCAAGATTTCTGAAATGACATGATTCGAATCAAGTAATGATTTCAATATTAGTTTCAGATATTTCCATGATCTACAACGTCTTATATTTTTTTTTTCAGATTGAATCAGCTGGGAATACAATTTAAATTTACAAGGATTTTAAAATGCCGAAATACTTTCTATAGTGAAGAGCGTAAAAGTACCGAAAATTATAAAATTAAATAGTACAAATTTCGAAGCAATATTTTCATTAATTATTCTTATATATTCTGAGAATCATGAAAATAACTTACAAAATGGACAACTTAAAAATTGGTACATTGATTGTTTTTAAAAATAATAATAAATCTAGGTTCAAATGATATTAATGCATTTCAAAATAATTTTGGAATTTGTAAAACATTTTGGAAACATATCAAATATTTAAATGTACAATTGCAATTTCCACTGAAATTAGAAATAGCATAATTTAAAATCAATGGTGAATTTTTGACAAAAGTTTTAATGAATTTGATTTCAATATTATGAATCTAATTATAAAATGTTTAAAAATTCATGTGTTGCCAAAATTATAATAACTATTTCACGAAATAAGTATATTTAATTAAACATTACTTGTTATTGTGTTTTAAGTCGCCTTTTACGTTCTATAGCGTATTCTAATTTCATGATAAGTATTTTTTTTACATGTTCTATTCAATATATTTGAAAATTTTAATTAAAATTCATATAACTTCTGTATAATTATTTAAATTATTTATAAAGTGTGAATAATATATAATACTTCTTCAGCATAAATTCAAATCTATCTGAATTAAATATAATTCAAATATAGAAATCTGATTAGTCTTTTGTGCACTTATTTCAAAACCTTATACAGGAATCTTTAAAATCTAATTAAAACATTATTTAAAATATATAAATACAATTAGATTTTCGAATCAGAAGAATTTATTTAAAAAGACAAGTATATTCCTTTAAATATATTTTAGCTTTTTTTGTAAGAATATTTCATATTACAATTAATTCCGAGAACATTTTAATTGAACGGTGTCCAAAATTTCATTTAACAATTTTAGCCACTATAAGGCAACAAAATTATACTCATATATATATATATATATATATAACTATATATATATATATGTATATATATGAGGTGTGTATATTAAGTAACGAGACTTGACACAGTGCTGGAGAAGAATTGCGCATGCGACAAACTTCAGAGACAAATAGCACTTTAAAGTGTTGTCTTTCCATTGGAATGCAGTGCCTCTAGCTTCTGTAAACACAAACCCGTTTACCCATAACCATTATTTTTACCCGTACCCGTACCGTTACCGTTTACCCGTTGTCCAGTTATTTTTTGGTTTCACCGACAAACTGATAAGTGTAATAATAAAGTAACAAAATTTTGGGAAAATTCACTGAACTTCAAAAAACCACTACTGAAACTTTTATTTAATTAAAATAAGTGTTTAATAATAAAGCTTTTCGCTTGCATAAGTTTAAGTGGTTTAAGTATTTTCATGATAACCGAAAAGATGTTAAAGATGTTTCACGCTCGGGTCGCACTTCCACGTCAAAACCCGATAACAATATGGAAACAATCAGTAGCCTGGTTCAATCTGATGTTCCATTAAGGTATCCTATTACGTTTGGAACCATGATTTTGGAAAAAAAAAAAAAAAAACATATCAATGAATGTTCTTTTTTATATTTCATAACATCTGAATTACAATGTTCATAAAAATATTTTAAAAGTTTTATTACAATGAAAAAAACTCAAAATATAATTTTGTTAGCATAAAAAAAGGAAAAAATAGCACATTTTCAAAAATTCTCTTTTCATGAAAAATCTTTCTACAACATTGTTATTCTTCAGATGTATAGATATGAAATCTGTACAGTGCTTGAATTAGGATTTTTTTAGTAGTTCACATTATTTGCAAATTTATTAAAATTCAAAATAACAATATAACACGATTTCTTTTTTTTTTTTTAATTACTCCATTCTTAAGCATTAAAATGTGAATAAATCCACATGCCAACCATACATTACAAAATTCCTAGTTCAAGTTCTTAATAATAATATGAAAAACCTTTATACCAAATATTTTTGTTATCAATAATTAGAAAAAAATCATTTGAGTTATAACCTTTGAAAAATTGTCAACATAGTAAAAATTATAGTCTTCCATACGATGTACATTCGTGTTTCTGGTTTTACACTCAATTTCTTATTGTTGTTTTTTGCTATGTATCATATATTTCTTTGAGTTTAGAGCTGAACCGTTAGTACTGTTTGACTTTGCGTTGCTTTTGGATGTATTTCGTTTACTTCCCTTCTTATTTCGTAAGGCTGGGACTCCTATGTATATTTGCGAGAAAGCGTTGTTTATCAAAAGAATATACTTGCCTAGTCGATGATCCAATTAATGATGAAGAGTTATTAATCTTCTGCAAGGTTTGAAAACAATATTTCTAGTGATTATGATGCGAACAGTTTAACAGAGGATCAAACAGGACTACTTTGCATTTCTTCACGTTCCGAGAATTACCATACTCGGTGTTCATATTAAGTTTTGTTACTTCTTATAAATATTCTTTATTGTATTTTTTTATTAATTTTAAAGTTTATTTATGTTTTTGACGATTAAACTTGACAATAATTTCAACAAAGCTTCTGAAAATTATTTCTAAAAGTAAAGTATTTCTTTATATACATTTTTCTGTAAGTTAAAAGAAAAAAGATTGTTAAAAAATTTAATTTTAATGTATATAACAGCTTATTTAATATTTTAAAAGTTAGCCAAAAATTATTACAGTAGGATAAAAATATTTTTTCTAAAGTTAGGCTTTGCTACTTAAAACCTCCGGTCAGTGCCAAAGTTTATTTCAATTCTTTACCCTTCTCAGAGAATGTTCTACGCCAAGGCGTGCAGTACCTAAAGGGTTTTAATGAAGCTTGAAAAATTTTACAAAATATTTTACAAAAACAAATGAAAAATTGATAATTTTGATGATACAGTTATCATCCAAACTATCATGAAATTATTTAAATGAATTATGAAAATTATCATGAAATTTAATTATGAATAGAAATGTGTTAAAGAGATATATTCATTTTATAATTTTGACTTAGTAGATTTGCATAAATCAATAGATATGAAAGATTTAATTAACCATTTTTTTCAGAACTAAGCTCTAACTGAAGAAAAATATCCATCCCAATATGTACTTTTGGGACTCAAGAGAAATTTTCTTCTTCTACTGGAAGTTCTATTTGTCAATTTTCGTCACATGTGTTATTGCTTTGGTTTTCATGTGAAAAAGTGGATAGGGTAAGGGTTGCCAATTTTTTGTCAGTAATCATTCACGAGAAAGAAAGAAAGCAATTTTTGGTGAAAATTTACATTACAGTATTTCTATCTGTATTCATGGTTCCCATTTTAATTAAATGAATTGTAAATTTTCAAATACAAGTTGTGTTTGTATGAGTTTTGCATGTTCTTACATATGCATGTAATTTTAAGTAAATTCTAAACATAAATAGGTTTTTTGTTTGTTTGATGTATAACATTTCACTAGTTCTAAGAAAGTAGAATTTATTATGAATGGCATGTTGAATGGTAAATATATATTTGAAAAAAGTATAATATTCTTTACTTTACATTACAAAGATTTCGCGGCCATAATTATTCAGGTACAAAGTCATTTTTATTATCAAATAATATCACATAGATATTAGACAGGTGAATTTAACACACAATAGATAAGTTATTAACTTGACTTCATAACAAATAAGAGCAGCTAAACTTGGAAGAGATCCCTCTTCGACTAAAAAACATGGGTTTATATATTATATGAGAATATTCCAGAAAACTGCTTTAGAAACGCATAGAATATTCTGGAAGAAGCTATAAATTATAGCAGAAAACGAAGAAAACCTAAGCAAAATTTAAAATTGAATTCTTAATATTGTTGGCGTTGTGTTTTAACTCAGAAACGCTCATTCTGTAGACGATAACTATGAGGAAGAGATTCTTGTAAGTTTCGTGGCATTGCTCTCACTTTTATAAACAGAGTCCCTTTGTGTAAGAATTTTGAGGTAAGGATTTTGTAGTCTAGCATGTCATGGGTCCTAAATAAACTCGACAGCATGCACTTCCTCTACGATTCAGCTTACGAGAAGTAATAGAATCACCTTAAAACCACACGGTGCATCGGGATCATAGTAAGGCTTCATTTGAAGAACATATTGTCCGTCAATGTCGAGAACTGGGATCAAAGTCATGAGTTTGACATGTTTCGTCAGATGTCTTCGCATGACTTGATAAGGGCTGAAATAACTTTTAGATATGCGCTTACCAGTAGCTGCTCCTACAACCTACATTTCGCACTTACGGGAAACTCCATACGAGGTCTTCAGATTTACAGTAAACTATTCAATGCTTGGAATCATACCGCCTCCTGTCGTTTTCTTGTGTTACCGAGGTTCGTAATCTAACCAACCATCTAGAGAGAGAGAGAGATTTCGGCTCTTGAGAACAATCCAGGAATATTGTCATTTTCGGCTCCTTTAGAGTGATTAGGGAATATAGTGTAGAGTGTAGTATCTCGACTTCACGACTATGAGTCAGATGAAACGGTGTGAGCTTGATTGTGTCTAGCTTCGCGGTGTTGCATGCGAATGTAATGAAGGTCAATATTTTATCCCATTCTTTGTTTTTTGTTTCAATCTGCAAACATAGTATGTCTGTTAATGTTTTCATTAAAATACTGTGTGTAGCCCATTAGTTTGGGATGATAAGCAGGCATAATTCGGAGGGTAAAATTACAGAGGTGATTAAGTTCCGTAACTAAATTCGATTACACTTACTCTCGTTTTATAATGATACATTTAGAAGCTCTTTATTTTAGTCTCATGTCCTATAAGAGAAATTGGAATCCTTCAGGGGCTTCTGAGGTAGGTAAAGCTTTAATGATGTTATAGAGGGTTAAGTAATTAGAACAGGCAATGAGAGATAGATATATCCCTTTATGTTCCCATTTTTAGATCCATTATTTAGAAATCGCCGAATCAAGTCTATTCTGATACAAACGAATTGAGTGATCGCAGAAGGGTCAGGAACTAAATGACCAGCGGCTGAAGTGAAACGGTTTTTCCTTGTTGGAATCCATGGCAGTGCGTAACATATAAATGTCATATTGTGAAAAAGATACTGCAAGTAGAATCGTTTCCTCGCTCACGTTCATACGTTCTGACAAGTCCTGAGTCACCTATTGTGGGTGCGTCAAGAAACTATCCTAATACACATTTGCGCATTTGTCTCAGAATTACCGGTAACCACATCTTTACAACTGGATCAAGTTTCTTTTTGCAAAGTACACCATCAACAAATTCAAAAGTAGTTTTTTTTTAGTTCTGATTTCAAAAAAGAATTTCAAGAAAGATTGTCAGCGTGTTTACGCTTCTACTATTTTTATATACAATGGGAAAGTCATATTTTCGAAGGCGCAAATCCCATCTTAATAGTCTTCCCGAAGGGACTGTAAGGCTAATTAACAAGTACAAAGTCACACCATTAAATTGCTTCAGGAAAGGCTATGTCGTGAAATTGTGCACTGCCCATAGGACATAAGACAATCCTTTTCAGATATTATATAATAGCTTTTCTCGGCTTTTGAAAATGTCCGTGAGGTATATACAATCGTTTTCCCTTCTCTACTTTGTAATTGAACGACAACTGCACCGATTCCCTAAATACTAGCATCTCTATACGTGACGTGGGAGTCTTCTTGTCGAACAGTGGTAAGATTTGGTCAAAATAAGTGCTTCCTTCAACTTCTGAAAGGTGATGATTTTTTCTGGCTCCTCAACAAAATTTAGAATCTCCTTTTATCAGCTCATCAAGTGCTTAAGCCTGATAGCAAAAATTATTCATGAAACGGGGGTAATTATAATCGAATCTTAAAATGTTTCTGATGTCATGTAAATTCTTTTGATTTGGAAAACAACCGACAGCTTTTATCTTGACTAGGTTATATCGAACCCCATCTTTTGAAACAAAATGGCCAAACATTTTGATGTTTGGTTTTTCACCAAATTATTTTTTGTATTGGTTTTTGGTATGTATTTTTTTATCTCATTTTTTTAGAGTTGTGCCGTCAGTATTGTTTCATTTTGCGTTGCTATTGGTTATGTATTGTTTACTTCCATTTTTATTTCTGAAGGCTTCGACTCCTCTATATCATTGCGAGAAAGCGTTGTTTTTCAGATCAATACATTCTCATGGTTGGCGATCCAATTAATGATGAGAGTGGGATTAATCTTTTGAAAGATTTGAAAATAATATTTTTAGTGATTCTGAGTAGATTGAATTTTACATACAATAGTACTAGTACAAAATACTAGAGATTAGAGTAGATTGAATTTCACATACAATATATAAGTGAATAACAAGATTTATTAGCAGACTAAGAACATCTATACTTGACTAAGGAGTCTGTCAGACTGAAAATACATGAGTTTATATATTACATGTGAATATTCCAAAACACTGCTCTAGAAACATGAAGAAATTCTGGAAGGCCTTTGAAAATATAGTATAAACGGAGAACAATTAAAAAAAATAACGTAGACTCTAAATGTTATCAGCACTGGGTGTTGAAACTGGGAACTCTCATACTGTAGACAAACTCTTACCTCTGCAAGCGTCTACATTCTCTCTCATCAGTGCTTGTAAACTACGTGACATTATGAGCAAGTGAGGTTTGAAAAGTATTTTTCGACTTAACTGAATAAGTTTCAAAACTAATGAATAAATCTAAAGTACAGCAAACATCGGCAAAACTTTCAACTAATTTCATACATTCGAATGAAAATAATTTGCAAAATATTTTGTGTATTACGAAAACCTTTTTTTGAATACTTAATATAAGGAAATAATATACAAGCTTATATGTTGTTTAATTTTCAAATATTTTTTCATCTGTATAAAATACACATATATCTCAAATTGAAAAAAGTTGCAGTTAACAATACTTTTGAAATGTGTGTTTTAAAAATTAAAAAAAGCGAGTTTTACTTTTTTAAATTTTTTTGCTTTTGAGAGATCTTTTTTTTGTAAGTTTTTTCTCTCCTTCTTCTTTTCATAAAAAATGTATCAATTCTTATTTTTTTTTCTGTGGTATTTTTTCATTTTTTTTACAGATTAAGTCGCTTTTAAATAATTTGTTTGATATTCTTCGAAAAACTTCTGGTCATTACAAAAAGGAACATTACATGTCTAAACGATTATAGTGGCCCTTTTTTGAAATTTCTTTTCTGCTCAAAATGCGGTCCTTTTTCTTTCATTTAGTTCATTTGGAAATTGAGAAAATATTGTATTATTATTTGTTTTCAACATTTTTATTATTGAAGGCTCTACATTCTTACGATTTATATTTTCTTAAAGAGGTATTATTAAATTCATTTTCAATTCTTTTGAGATGAATTTTGAGGAAAACTTTATTGCGTCAAATTGTTTTAAATATTTTTCGTTCTTCAAAAATAAATTCATTTTGAAGGCTTTGCATATTGGTTAGTATACACACATGTCATTTATCTTTCTGGTTCAAAGCTGCCATTCCCTTGCAGAAATTCAAATTCTAGATCAACCTATTTCATTTTAGAAGGAGCCAAGTCCTTTGGAAAATTCTTTCTATTAGATAATATTGTTCTACAGGTGATAATCTTTTTTAAAATAGTCACGAAAATGTGTTGGTGAGAAAAGAAGTTATCGATAAAGTATTATGTCCATTAGATTTAATGCATTCTGTCATTGTATATACAACATAATATGATGCAAAAGTCATAAAGTTTTCATTTAGTTTATATTGACCAACAAATATACTTTCATATTGCAAGTATAACCAGGCGCATCTGCAATTTTATACATTATCAAATCCCCTTTTTTTGTTTTTTGAATGCAGTGTTTAAATAATAGTCCTTCTTTAAACTTAATAACAAATTCATAGAAAGATAAACTCTCTTTGGAATCATACAATTCGTTAAATATTCTTTTAAAACAATTAAAAACATTTTTCTTATTTTACACAGTCTATCGTAAGTCGGAGAATATCCGCATTTTTTAAAAGTATTAACGAAAAAGTGTGAAAATTGTAAAATCATTAATAAACGCTCCCGATGCGCAATGCATCTGAAATTTGTAATTTCTATTAGATCACTAGTTGTCCATAATCCTGTAGGTTGTCTTTATCGATATGCTCCATTAGAAAAACCAAACAAAATTTTTGAAATGTATTCATTATTATTTGGTTTGTATGAAATTGGAAGCTTCTGTTTGGAGACCAAGTATATCCGAAGCATGCACAAAGAATTCTTCTACCAAAACTGATAAGGTTTCAGCCATAAACAGCAGCTTGAATGAATTATATTCATTATATAATTGCTGGTATCAACTTTTAACCCGACATTTATTAAAAATGGCAAATCTCTTTTGATCCTTCCATACTCTTCATTAAGAACACGTTTCCTATGTGCTCTCAACAATTTTCTGATACATCTAAATTATCGTTATTATTATCTTCCCAAATGCTATTGCAAATATATTTCTTCATCAAATTTGCAATATATATTTGTTTGAGAAATTTAGTGGTCATTTAAAAAAAAACATAGAGAAACCAAAAGAAACGAAACATATGTCCATCATGAACAGTGTGAAGTTATCGAATGGAGTATTTCTTTTCCAATTTGGAACTGGTTTAGCATAAGTATTCTCAATGTTAAAGAATGAGTACAAAACCTGATAACATTAACAAACAATATCCCTATACATTTACTAACAATAACCGGACATTCGCAAAAATGGCAAGGAAATTTTATCTAGAAAAAATAGGGGAGGAACTGTATGTGAAGAGTTTGGAACGGCAGTTGTACCGATACCGAAGTAAATGAGAAAAAAAATTGGTACATAATATGTACCACCGAGTAGAGAAAGGTAACGTTCTACTGGATATAATTTGTTATAAAATTAGGAATTAATAGTACTATATCTTTTGATCTATGTTTCTTAAATAAATCTAAATTTCTTACAAATCTTAATTTTAACAAAATTTACATTTTTTATAGTTATAAAACAAATTAAGCAAATCAAAATATTACATAGGTCGAACCATCAAGTACTTGTATCACCAGAGACGAACCGATGCTTAATTATAACCCCTTCCCTTTTAAGCTTTCAATCGTTTGGATAAATCACGTCATGGTTTGAAAATTTCAGGCTATTCTATTCCATATTCTATAATATATATATATATATATATATTATATACACACATATACATGTAATTAAAATATTCGATTAAAATTTAGAATAGCACGAGAATTTCAATCGCCACATAGTTAAAATCCACCCGTTAATATTAATTCAATGCAATAAAATTTTCTTACATGCCCATTCTTTACATGATATATTTGTGACGGACTTTTGGGACACAAAAGCGGAAATATATTTCGTGTCGATTATTGTAAGAAATATTTCCGTTTGTTAAGGCTCAGTTCTAATATATCCTTGACATCAGCGTAGGGTTCAAATTGTAAAACATTGGGATGTGCCTTTGACCGTTTACATTATGGATCTCTGTGGGATTGGCAATTACCATCAACGAATTAGTTGGAATACTCGTGTACTATCTTCCGAATTTTTATATCAAGCGTATATTTCTCTTGTGTTTGAGACCCAGACGCTTCTCCTTGATCCAAATTCTTACTAATTAAACAGGAAATGGAGTGCACGGTCGATAGAGACCTGATCATGATAAAGTGAAACAAAGAGCAGCAATTAATTTTGACAACACTCTTCCAGAAATTTCATGGCTTATTTTCTGTCAAATATTATCTCAGGTTCTTTACCATAAATTATATACTGAAAATCCTTTAACCACTTTCATTTCTGCTCTATCGATTTGATCGAGTGAAACTGGAAATCAATAATTATCACACGAATAAGATACACAGAACATTGCAACTATTCTCATTCAGTTCCAGAATGATTCGCTTCCAGTTTTATGTAGGAAAAACAATGTTGAACCCATCGTGATTCCACTCAAGCTTACTGATTTGCACACATCAGCCGGAAAGTAAAAATCCGAACAAAACATCCCCAGTACCTGTTACCACTGATTGAGGATGTATAGTTGGGTATTCTTCCTTGTCACATCATGCGAACATTTCCATTTATGACACAGTGGTACCAATTATCAAGTTGCAATAGAAGTTGTTTTGAAGATTGTCTGATGAAAATCTGTTTGGGATTATGTGAAGGACGTCATCATAGAACTTAAGTCTTTCCCAAAACATTACATATTTAAGAGTTGTATTCGCACTGTTACAATGAGTAGACATGTCATTAACCATTATTATACTAAATTAAGAACTGAAAAGAATATATATTTAAAAGTTTTTTTGATTGTATTGTAAAATCAGATAAGAAGATTTATAAAATAATAATCCAATTTTTTTTTTTAAAAAAAATTATTTTTAATTAGACCTGATAAATAAAAGTACTTTTTAGTACCGTCTGGTGATTAGAATTCAAAATTATTCACATCTTGATATAAAAAAAAACTATAAAATATTTCACCGTACTTTTTAATACTATGCATTACAAGATACATATATATATATATATATATATATATATTCGATAGAAACCCTGAATATAATTTGGTTTTAATTCAATCATAAAAATACACTGCACACTTCACATTTTGAAAAGTGTAAACTCTGTATAGACTGTTTTGCCCACAATTCACTACGGCTTCGATTTTCGACACAGGCAGGTCTGTGGCAACCTCTGAAAGGTACGATTATAAATGATTCAATAAATCCTGAATTTAAGGAGAAAGGAGAATTTTGAAATAACCTAGGTAGCATTTCTCTTTTTCTATATTCTTGGGATAATTTTCTCATCCTAGTCTTCATTTGAAACGATGGCAACATTTTCAGAATTCTGAAAAACAGATGAAGAAAACACTAGTGGTTCATCGAATGACATTTCTTCATCAGATATACTTTCTATAGGTTTGTCCCTGCAGTTCGGAGAGAGACTTAAGAATACCTGAAATCCGGCATTCACTATTAAAATAGCTGTAAACAAAAATACGTATTTTATAAA
>BMAW01109856.1:130872-146106 GCA_019974015.1 Nephila pilipes | reverse complement strand
TGATTCGAAAGAACATTTCTACCGCCAATTTGGCGTTGTATAAGCGTAATCCAAGCGAATTTTTGCGTCGATTCGTAACCGTTGACGAAACTTGGGTCCACCACTACACTCCTGAAACCAAAGAACAGTCTAAACAGTGGATTGG
The DNA here is from genome assembly GCA_019974015.1 of Nephila pilipes. Classification (NCBI taxonomy): domain Eukaryota; kingdom Metazoa; phylum Arthropoda; class Arachnida; order Araneae; family Nephilidae; genus Nephila; species Nephila pilipes. The sequence continues at coordinate 145,961 of BMAW01109856.1, read as the reverse complement.
ACCAGGGGAACCAACTCCAAAGAAGGCAAAAACAATTTTTTCGGCGAACAAGGTTATGGCTACTGTTTTTTGGGATGCAAGAGGTATTATATGCATTGATTACCTTAAAAAGGGTAAAACTATCACTGGTCAATACTACGCAGACTTATTGCAACGTTTGAGCCACGAAGTGAAAATTAAACGACCTCATCTGGCGAAGAAAAAAATCTTGTTTCATCACGATAACGCACCAGCGCACACGTCAATCGTTGCGATGGCTAAAATCAACGATCTGAAGTTTAAATTGATGCCGCACCCTCCCTACTCTCCAGACCTAGCCCCGAGTGATTATTATCTGTTTCCTAACCTCAAAAAATGGCTTGGCGGTAAGAGATTTGCGGACAATGAAGAAGTAATCGAAGCTGTAAATGGGTATTTTGAGGAGCTTGACGAATCAGTCTATAGAGATGGCATTACTAGACTAGAACACCGCTATGAGAAATGTATCAGCCTTGGAGGAGATTATGTTGAGAAATAAAAAAAAAATTCTTAAATACGTTGTTTTTCTTGGTCAGGCCGGAAACTTATCAATCCACCCTCGTATAGGGAGATTTTTTTTTTAAATTCCTGTGTAATAAAAATAAGTGTCAGGAACGATTGAGCTCTATCTTTTTATACGATTAAAATCTTTCTTCCCCTAACTCTCTTTTTGAAGGGCCCGAACAAATGATAGTCCAAAGGTGCCAGACAATAGGGAGGATACTCGAATTCCTGTCAGTGAATAATTTTTCTAGCGATGTGTAAGGTCTTCCGTGCAAACGAGTGTTTATTAATGTCGCCCTAAAAAGTAACACGAGGACTATTGGCGACGGACCTCCTAATTCTGAACAACTTTCAAATGACAAAGACGACATCCAAGCTGGCACACCCATCTTCTAACTTTGAAACCACACCAACACGAGGACTTTGAGCCTCGACAGATTTAACGTGCCTCAGCCCTACTGCACGACGAGATTTTAATGGAATCCACTGGCAGAAAGCCAGGAGCTCAAGATCATAATTACTGAGCTAGCACCCCAAAAAACCTTTAAAAAACAACTCGTTTTGACAGAACATGACATAGGTTATTATCATTAGGCACATCAAAGAGAAAGCGTAAGAACCACTTACATTTAGCAACGCACTGTTCTAAAATCAAAGGTGGAAAAATATGAGGTTTGTACTAAGGTAGCTATAACAGTTTTAAGGTTTGAAAATGAAAAACACTGAAAATACTGAGCTAAGTTACACAAAAAAATGTGCGAGACTCTTCCAGGGAATTGTGTTAATTATTTGTTTACTAAAAATTAATCCATTTTGTATGGCTCAATGTTATTCTAGAACCTCAAAACAGACCATTGGTGAAAGATCTCATAATTGTTAACCTCAGTCAAGTGACGTGAGCGATTCTTCAACTGATCCCCAAACTATTTGTTATGCCTAAAGTGGAAATCTGAGCTCAATTAAATTTAATGTATTAGTGAGATTCAAAAAGAACCCATGATGGGGATGTTATTAGGAATGGGAAATGAGAATAATAATATTGTCCGCGCGCGTAATGTTAAAAATTTAAGAATCGAAATTGGAACACTTTTATCTATAAAAAGGCGCTCTGACAATAGATTCTTATTCTGAGAATGCTTTTCTTTAGAGAGAACAGCGTATTTTATAATACTATTGTCAATCCTTTTTTAAAATCGTTTTTAAAAGGTTTTTCTGAATTTCACTTGGTGTGTGTGTGTGAGTGTGTGTCATCAAATTTTCGATCGTTAATTTAACCAACTTCCCCTCAAGCTAGAGCTCTGAAACTTTGGGAATCGTTCTTACTCGCCTAACAATGCATTATTTAGACATTTGCGACAAGTTTTAACTAATATTTTCTTTATTAATGCAGTTTAGCCCAACCACTTGGCACGATTTTAAAAATTGGTACCAAACTTAGCGATTTTTTTGGCTGAACATTAAGTCCGTAAAACGGACCAGGGTAGCCACATTTGGCAAAATACCGCCAAATAATTCCTGTCGCCAAGGGAGGTTGGGTAAAACTGCCTTCCAACCATTTAATTTACCGGATGAATTAATTAATTTTAGTGAGTTTTAACGCTTTTATGTATTTCACTTGGCGTGTGTTTCTGTGTGTGTGTGTGTGTGTGTATCAGTGTGTCATCAAATTTTCTATCGTTAAATTAACCAACTTCCCATCAAACTAGAGCTTTGAAATTTTGGGAATCGTTCTTACTTGTCTAACAATGCAATATTTAGATATTTGTGACAAGTTTTAACTAATATTTTCTTTAATAATGCAGTTTAGCCCAACCACTTGAAACGATTTCAAAAACTGGCACCAAACATAACGTTCAGCCAAAAAAAAAAAAAAAAAACGCTAAGGCTGTAAAATGGACCAGGGTAGCCACATTTGGCAAAATACTGCCAAATAATTCTTGTCGCCAAGGGTGGTTGGGTTAGACTGCATTCCAACCATTTAATTTACCGGATGGATAAATTAATTTTAGTTAGTTTTAACGTTTTTATGTATTTCACTTTGGTGTGCGTCTGTCTGTGTGTATCAGTGTGTCATTAAATTGAATATTGTTAATTTAACGAACTTCCCCCATCAAGCTAGAGCTCTGAAATTTTGGGAACCGTTCTTACTTGCCAAACAATGCAATATTTAGGTATTTGCGACCAGTTTTAACTAATATTTTAATAATTTTTAATAAACTTTGCCACCATATAAAAACGTTGGTTTTTTTTTATCTCGAATTATTTTCTGGTGTAAAATGCATTTCATATCTCGTTCTCATACTGAAACGTTAAATGACCTTTTAACTTTACATATTCGCATAAAAAATGGAGTATTTTTAGAATGCTCTTAAATATTAAGAATGCTACATCATAAACGGATGTATCTGTTACAACGTGACAAATTTATATGAAAATCGGTACAATTTTCTGTGAGCAATATGTATTTTTTTGGTTTGTTGCACGCTCAATCTCTTGGAACTGCTAAAATAAGCGCTGGCTTTTAGACTTCAACAAACTATCATCGTGAATTCTATCATCGTGAATTCTAACTAAATTTACAATCCACACATTACAATATTTGAACTTTCTGACACACTTATAAGAATTTCAATGAAACGTCTTCAAAATTTTTGTGCCCTATTTACGAATTATTATATTTCCTTATAAATCATTCAAATGTTTGATATTATTCAAAAAAATCCAATTTTAGACTGTTTCAATTTTTTTCAATGATTTTTAAAAATCAGATTCAATATTCTTTTCATTTCACGTGACATTCTGCAATTCAAAGACAAATTTTTAATCAATATTTCAATAAGTATGTGATGATCTAAAGTGTTCAAAAACAATCAACAAAAATAAGTAAAACTGTTGTATTTCTATCAATATTACAAACTTAATCCCTAAAATAGATTGCTAAATAGCAATTGTTTTAAATCTGATTCAAGAAATAAAATCACTATTTCATAGTAATCTAATTAAGCAATTTAAGTACGTGTACTGAAAATACATTTTTTGTACAGTTTTAAATCTTCAAACTTCCCGTTATTTGGGTCCAAACTTAGAAATATACAGCAGTTCAAACAATGCAATTTTTAGAACATGTACGAAAGGGACTTACTTCCTGGTAATCATCCATTGTTCCTGTGTAAGTATCCGTTCGAAACTATAAATTACGTGTTATCCAAAATTGCACATGCTTTATTTCACTTCTAGTACAATGCGTAGCAAATTAAATGGGACGCGACATCAACAAAAATTCCACACTTTTGCTCACACTTCATGATGAACCTGAAACAGAAAAATTCGAAAAAATCAGTTTGGAAACTTGTCACCATGCATTAATCAACAATAATGTGTGAAAATATAATAAATTATGTTTAAGAAATAGCAAATGAATTTTGATTAATACCTAGCCCAACATAACATTTTTTTTTTCTTTCTTTAAGAACTTATTGATTACATGAGTATTTAAACAAACAGTTACAATTATAGTCGCAATAAAGGTTCTTGAAATGCATGTATCCCTCGATTAACATTAATCATAATTTGTTCTTTTTCAGAATTTTTGACAGCTATAATTCTCGTTTTCTTTGGTCGAATAAGAGTACCAACACTATAAGAGTCATTGACAGAAATCACATCATCGTATCTTATAGGTACAGATTTGCTTATTGAGATGTTGGATTAATTTTCCACTTTGTTAATCATAATTGGTTTACTTTAAGACGGTAGCAAAAAAATTACAGAAACGCCAAACATTTTAGATGTATGCAAAAACTACATTAATATGATGCTAATTTAATTTATAAATTATATAGCTCAAAACAATGAAAGTAAAACTCAAAACGATGTTGTTCTATTTAAATCCGTGTAACCGTGTCCGTAATATTAATTTTAAAAAATTAAATTAATATTAAGTAAACGAGGGATGAGATGTACTAGATGCAAACAGTGTTTATTTTGAATTCGCTATGCGTGGAAGAAAATCCTTTTTAAGATATTGCCAACAGCACGCATGAAATCTAATATCTAAAAATAATTTATTTTAAATTGCAATAGTGAAATACCCAGCGTTACGAAAGAGCTTAATAATTTTAGTAAGATTTATATACGAGAATATAAAATATAAATCCCAAAACTTAAGAAATTGATCAAAATTCTACTCAAAATTTATAATGAAAAACATAGGAAATAATAACAAAGAGTTTGAATGAGATTTGTTGCAAAATATCGGAACAATCTCTTTTTTTTAAAAAAAAAAAATGTTTTTATGTATTTCACTTGGTGTGTTTCATCAAATTTTCGATCATTAATTTAACCAACTTCCCATCAAGCTAAAGCTCTGAAATTTTGGGAATAGTTCTTACTCGCCTAACAATGCAATATTTGGACATTTGCGACCAGTTTTAAATAATATTTTCTGTAATAATGCAGCTAAGCCCAACCACTTGGCGCGATTTCAAAAATTGGCACCAAACTTAGCGATTTTTTTTTTTTTTTAGCTGAACGTTAAGTCCGTAAAACGGACCAGGGTAGCCACATTTGGCAAAATACCGCCAAATAATTTTTGTCGCCAAGGGTGGTTGCGTTAAACTACATTCCGACCATTTAATTTACCGGATGAATTAATTAATTTTAGTTAGTTTTAACGTTTTTATGTATTTCACTTTGGTGTGTGTTTGTCTGTGTGTATCAGTGAGTCATCAAATTTTCTATCGTTAATTTAAGTAACATCCCATCAAGCTAGAGCTCTGAAATTTTGGGAACCATTCTTACTTGCCTAACAATGCAATATTTAGATATTTGCGACTAGTTTAAACTAATATTTTATTTAATAATGCAGTTTAGCCCAACCACTTGGCGCAATTTCAAAAATTGGCACCAAACTTGGCGATTTTTTGGCTGAACGTTAAGTTCGTAAAACGGACCAGGGTAGCCACATTTGGCAAAATACCGCCTAATAATTCTTGTCAAAAAAGGTGGTTGGGTTAAACTGCATTTCGACCATTTAATTTACCGGATGAATTAATTAATTTTAGTTAGTTTTTAACGTTTTTATGTATTTCACTTGGTGTGTGTCTGTCTGTGTATGTATCAGTGTGTCAACAAATTTTCTATCATTAATTTAACCAACTTCCCATCAAGCTAGAGCTCTGAAATTTTGGGATCCGTTCTTATTTGCCTTACATTGCAATATTTAGATATTTGCGACCAGTTTTAATAATTTTCTTTAATAAACTTTGCCACCATATAAAAACTGTATTTTTAAAAACGTTGGTTTTTATCTCGAAACCTTAACACATCAGATTTATTCAGCACCGAAAACGGCTTTCCGTACTCGTTTCAGGAAATAACGAGATTAAATGAGATAGGTTACAAAACATCAGAACAATATTTTTTTTTAATTAAATTATTTAATGAAACGTTAACACCAGATTTATTCAGTACCGAAAGAGTTTTTTGGGGTATATATGAAAATATTTGCCACAACATACGTCCAGCACTTCTGAGGATTTTATGTTGAACGAAATCTTTGGATGGAACAAAAAATAACAATTAATGAAAAACTAGTAATGACGTTGCAATGTTGTATCAAAATATTTTGGTACTTAAGGAAGTCAACAAGGAATTAAAATTAAGGATAAATAGTTTGAATGACGCGAAACAAAACTGAAGGTCTCACACCTGTTTTAAAATTCCGAACAATTTGAACTTATTTCAGTCATTTCTTTGATTCTCATTTACAAATTGAAGGTAACTTATAAATCGATTGGTAAGAAATGCTAAATTTTCGTGCAAGTTTTAATCAATCTAAAAAGAGCTTTTAAAAATATTCTATCGTTAAGATAAATTTTCAAAAATTAAACTCATTATGGATGAAAGCATGGATGAAAGGTGACCCGAACGTACGGGCACAAACTTTCCAATTAAATCTCATTTTTAATTTTTTAATAATGTGCTTTGTTCCGAAGTCCGTGTTTAAGAAGTTTGTATCGTTTTCCCTTTTATTCGTTTCATGTATTGCATGTACAAACGTACTTTTTATTTATAGGTTCTTCAATAAACATTAAAAGCGCCACAAGTCAAAAATATGATTGATGATACAATGCTCTGAATTGAAATACAGTAGTACCTCTTATAAGGAACACCTCCGAATAAGTGGCACCTCTATTTAAGGGACAAAATGACTGGGCCGGTGAGTGTTTCTTATTGGGAAGTACTGCTGGATATAATGAAAAAGGCCATGTGTTTTATAAATGGTAATTGAAATAAAATATTGTGTTCTATTTATTTAAATTATTTCTCCTGAGTTCGTTTCCTGACATTTTTAAAACCTTTCTTGCACCACATGGTAAGAAAAAGCTGCACTCAGACGATCCTGTTATCGAAAAAAAGATTACTAACAGTATGTGAAAGGTTAAAATAATTTATAAAACAAACCATAATTTATAAAGAAGAACCCATTAATAAAGATTGGTGAATAACACGTAAAAGTACTACAAACTTATCAAAAACTGAAAAGTTAGATAAGGTTCATAATTTTTTTTTTTTTCTAATTCATTGCTCACTAAGAAAACTGCCTTTAAAGTAGATAGCTATGAGTACACACCCTTTCATTTATTCTGACATTTAGTATTATTTATTATATTTCTTAAACTTGAAAACATATCACGGGAGAAAAACTGCCCCATGTAAATAGTTCTTTTTATATTATAGAGAATCTAGTAATACTGATTTTTCCTGTTATCGTGTATGGTGTCAGTAGAGATACCGTTATTATAATGAAGTTCACTTTAGTTAAGTTCTTCATTAGCTGCACAACAAAGAAAATATGGGTTGATATTTCCTCCGTGATACCATACGTGTATTTTTAAATTACTTCGAGAAGATTTAATTTATTGTTAAGTACCGTAGTTATAATTTTTGTTTCTATTAAGATCATTATGAGCCTAGAGATAAGGAAATAATTATTTTAGAAGTGTTTTTATTCATTTTATTTTATTTATTTCATTGACGTGAGTGAGTGAGTGAATGTAAAGTTTATTGGCGCAAGAGCCAGATATGGCTATGCTGCGCCAAACAAGATTAAACTGTGGTCTAGACATGAAGTTGAAAAAAAAGATAAAAAGTGGTTGACAAGAAGGAGGGTCGAAAATAGGGAAGGATCGCTCAAGGAATCCCGGGAGTGCGTCACTCGTGTTTACCAAAGACAGTAAACCCCATGGGAAAGAAAATTTATTGACGTGAAGGTAATTTTATAAGTTGCTCCCCTCAAAAAATGATGAAATGGAAACAGATGATGCTAGAAATGGGTGATTTTAGTGATTATTAGAACACTATAAGCAATAATGTAGAAGACGATTATGTAGAGAAGATAATGTACACTCAAATTGATGATGACATGGGAGAAAGTGATGAAATTTTAAGTGATGAAGAAACGCTTATCAATCGCAATATTATTTGCAATAACTGTAAAAAAAATAATAAGTTTCATAAAATATGCTATTCTAATCTCATTCACATGTCTTTATTGAATTTATAAAATAAAATTCGTCTACTGGAGGCGAAATTACACCGTTACCGAAATTACCAAATGGTGTCATGGTGTACCATGACACCGTTCACGTGATTTTTAGATACCTTTTAAGAGTTAAATATAAATTATTTATTTTACTTTCATTTCCTCACTTTTATTCAAAATTTTCTCACTTATTTTACATTTCTGCACAATCAAATGTCCCACACATAATGCAGTTCTTTTTCATCCAGTTCATTGAACCCATAGCATATGTAAATATTTTTCTCTTTTACAATTCGTCGACTGTTTCTATATTTGCCAACATGTATCGCTTTGTTATGATAATTCAACAACAAATATCACGGCAAGGGCGAAACGTAACCCTACAAAAGAAGGGGACGAGCGCGCTCTCGTTTCCTGTTGATCCTTCCCTCCAAAAAAAATCACACGTAAGCAGCCGGTGGTCTAAAAGCAGAGGTCACCATTTGTAGACAAACTCCACACGCGGGACGGATGTGGGTCATTCTTAGGCAAAGAATTCCTGCTCCTCTCTATACCATTATGTGTGACTCCTTTCACACTTCACTGAACGTCCACAATACGGCTGCCTGTTCCGTTTGTACGGCTTTTTTTTTTTTTTTTTTTTTTTACTTTTTGGTTGCTGATTAAGATGGGCGATACCAATCGAATGCATCAGTGTTGGTGGTTAAAAAAAAAAAAAAGAAGGTTCGATGAAGCAGAGACTCGTTAAAAACTCAGTCAATGAAGCGACGCCAGGGGTTTTTTTTGGAACTCAATTGACATCGTCGTCCAAGTTCAGATGCTTTCGTTGGTTCTTATTGGGCTCGTGATTATTGGTTGGAGCAAAGGCAAGAATGTGTTCAGCGGAGGTAAATGCGCCAGAGACGTTGGCAAGTATTGTTTGGGAAGTGTTGATTTGATGAAGACTGTTTCTTTAAGTGACCGAGTGGTAATGGAGGTTAGTGACGCGAGAGCCAAATTTGGCTAAGCTGCGCCAAGCAATTGTTTAAAGTTAAGCAACAATTTTAAGGCCCCCGTCTACCGACTCTTTTGATTTTGTGGGCGTAGTGAGTGAGTGAGTGAATGTAAAGTTTATTAACGCGTGAGCCAGATATGGCTATGCTGCGCCAGACAAGATTAAACTGTGGCCCAGACGTGAAGTTGAAAAAAAGGTAAAAATGGTTGACAAGGAGGGAGGGTCGAAAAGAGAGAAGGATCGCTAGGGTATCCTGGGAGTGCGTCACCCGTGATTACCAAAGACAGTAAACTCCATGGGAAAGAAAAAGATCACTAAGGTACCTCGGGGTCATGATGCCCGTACTTACCTAAAGAAGACAAGTCCCAGAGGTCCCCTGATATAATCCCCAGGGGCAGGGTACCCATTTTAGTCTCTTCTTACAACATGCATGGGCTACAGTAGGACTATTATGTCATTACTGGTCATCATACGGGTCCATCAGGGCTCGAAACCTCGATTCGATGAAATAATGACGATTGCGAGTTTGCAATCATGACCAATAGGCTACTGAGGCCACTATTCTTTTATAAAAGTCAAATAATATAATTTCCCTTCATTATTTAATTCCACAGAAAACCTAATTAAATAGTCGATAAGCTATTAAATTCCAATAGAAGAGACGTCAGAAAAAGATAACACAGTTTATTATCTGTCAACATAGAATATGCATAATCACTCCCTCTCTCTCTTAACATCACTTATTCCGATACAAGTATTTTTCAATAACATTAAATTCAACCCAATTATTCTGATAAGGAATCACTTCCGATTACTTTCGATCTAAAAAAATTAAATACGATGATTCCCTCCTAGTTATCCGCTATCTTCCTTCCCTTGCCTTTCAATTATACTTCTCTTGTATATCATTATCTCTAATTCAATTCATTACACTTCTTATCTTCATCTAATTTATCTGATCACGTTTCATTTGTTTGGCAGGGAGTTGTAATTTTATGCAATTCAAAGTACCTAAAAGTCTCCGAGGTTAGTAAAGTGAAAACTGCGAATAGGCCAACGTCACACTTTGAAAGTAGAAGAAAATTCCAAGACCAAATTCCAGCAAAAAGCAAGAGATTATTAAAAATGATAGATTAAGATACGATTTAGCAGAGTGTCGTTTAAAAGTTGGACAAAATCACAATATTTTCTTTTGAGCCATACATCCCCAAGAAATTTCCTATTGATGCATTATCTCGTTTGGCATGATTTGGTTTTTTTTGTGTGCAAAAACTGATGTTTAAATTCTAATTAATACGCAATAAAACTAATCCTGTGAAATCGGATATATTATTAATTTCTTGAGAATCTTTATTTCATAAATTTTCTTTTAAATCATTCCGATTTTCACGAATAAAATAAAAATGAAGAAAGAAATAAAAATTAACGGTGTCAAAAACTTAAAGATAAATTTGGTTTAAAAATATTAATTTCTAGTCTCACTATGAACTAAGCTTTTTACAGCTTCCAAAAGGGAAAAGGGAATGATGGTGATGATTAATTGCGTAAGACCTAGATATGACTATATTACGTTAAACAAGATTTTTTGTTTCTCCAGGCGTTTGAAAAAAATGGAAAATAGGAGAAAATTTGTTGGTAAAGAAGAGCCGAAAATAAAGAAGGATCGCTAGGGTACCCAGAGGGTGCGTCACCCGTGTTTATCAAAGGCAATAAACCCTCATGGGAAAGAGAAAAAAATTACTTGGGTGTCTCAGAGTCATGATGCCCGAACTTGCCTGAAGAAAGCAATCCCCTGAGAGGATTGGAGAGGAGAATTGATTTTTTTTTTTTTTCATTAACGTCGTATTTAGAACTTTCACGAGGGCTTTCGGTGTTGGATCGCGTAATTTTGAACAGTTATGGTTTCGATCGGATCATTTATCACATCGAAAAAATAATATTTATAAAAAAGAATGCCATATTTATTCAGTGGAAACTATTTTTAAATTTATCTTTTATCCATTTATTATTCTACTCCATTCCATCTTATAAATGTTTCGATTTTAAATCAGATCCTTAAACTGTAGATTGATATAATTAAAATGGGAGATACTTTGTGAGTCATTCAACACTCAAAAATGTATTCGCTCGTTGACAGAAACAAGAAAAAAATATATTACATTTACTTTTCTTTTGTTAAACACAAAAAGAAAAAAAAAACTTTCACTTCTGATTACTCATCGCTTATTCAAGTAATAAATTGCAAAGAAGAGAATTCCCAACGTTTATGAGAGTTTTGAAAGGGGGAAAAAATCATCGTTCTCTACGAAAACAATGGGTCATCACATTCCTGTTGGCCCAGTAAAACAACGATATTTTCAGAAATGAATCGACCAATAAATAATAAAATAATGATGCTGTCCTAGTGACTCGTATTCGATCGAATACATATCTTCACGTGACCAAAAGAATGTTGATTTTTGTGCTGGGGGTTGGATCGTAATTGAGTCGCTTTCTGTTTTTCAGGAAGTAAAAGATAAGGTACATGAATTCCAATTGGAAATGAAAAATAATGATTCATGTGATATTTATAACATCAATCATTAAGATTTTCATGTTATTTATAAGACATACATAAAGGAAGGCGGTTCAAAAAGTGCCCGCGCTAGAAACTAAAAATGAGGCATTATAGGAATGTGTATGATGCGAGTTCTGTGGGTGAATGATGGTGAAGTTTTTTGGCGCAAAAGCTATTTGGCTATGCTGTGACTATGCTGCGCCAAACGCGGTGTAACAGTGATTTAGACGTTCGAAGAAATGGATGATGATGATGACAGTGAAATTTTATTAGCGCAAGAGCCAGATGTGGCCATACTGCGCCAAACAAGGTAAATCTGTGATCTAGACGTTAAAATAGTGAAAAAATTTTGATCGACAAGAAGGGTCAAATGAGAAAGTAAAGTTTATTGGTGCAAAAATAGAGCCAAACAAGACTTAACTGTGGTGTAGACGAGAAGAAATTGATCGAAGAAAAGACACAAATTTTGAAGGAATGAAAAAGTAAAAAAAGTTAACAAGTAGGAGGGTACAAAAATAAAGGATTGCTAGGGTAAGCCGGGCATGTGTTATCCGTGTGCTGCAAAGACAATAAACCCCCGTAGGAAAGGGAAAAGATCACTAGAATGTTCAGGGGAGAGTTCACGTACTCACCTGAGAAGGGCAAGTCCCTAAGAATGTACTGTCCAGTGGTCATTTTTTTTGTAAGAAGTCCACGAGTATGACCCCTTCGCATTCTTAAAATATCATTGCCATAACATTTTCAGTTGTATTCGTCTTCTTTGGAACAGATTCAGAGGAAGCAACACGTTGTTTTAATTTTTGCTTGATTTCTGGTGTATAGCTATGAATTCCTAGACGGTGACAACTGGGTGGAAAATGATGACAACTCGACGCGGCAGCAATCGAATTTCGATCTGGCAGCCGAAATTCAGAGAAAACAGATAAATTAAAATCTAGTAGTAAAGGATGAAAATGTTAAGCAATAAATTGCGTAGTAGAAAGCAAATCTTCACTTTTTATGGTGATGTAATTCAAGTCCTAAAGAAACGAAAAGTATCAAAATAGAAAGATATTTTTATCCATATACAAAATTTACCCGACATATCCTCACCTGTTATTAGTACGTGTATTCTAAATCCCTTTTAAATTATACAAACAGAAAAAATCAAGTATCTAAATAAAAATTTAAAAAACATTGAGAAAAGAACCTTACATGCTTCTCCTTTAAAATGTATATCTAGCGACAACTTTTTCATAAAATTTTCGAAATAAAAGTCTTCAAAACAAGGAGGAATGCTAAAAGTAAATAAACTCCAATCCGCGATGAAAATATTACCCAAGAACATTATATCATCTCATTAAAACTGAATTTTTATTTTAAATTTTTATTTTAAAATTCAAATACGGTTTCTGTTTGAAAATTGAGTAAAATTTATCATATAAGTTCGAGTTTCAACCCTACACAGTAAACCTTTTATACAAGTAAGAGTTCTATTTACTATCGAGAGATGCATTTATATGTTTGCATAATGATCCACATAAATTAAACACTGAAACTGTTTGTAAAAAAAAGGAAATGATGTGTACTTTTCTAAAAATCAACATTAGAGTTAAATACTTAAAAATATCACCTATCATTTAACTCTGAATTTTTTGTAAGACCTCATCTCAATGCAAAGGTTCTTTTGTTATTTTAAAACTGTTTCATTTTTTGATTTGAACATCTATAAAACTCGTTTCATTTAAGTAAATCATGATGCTACCAGATTGAACTTGTTTACATTTCTTCCTCGTTTCATTTACCTTCCCCCCCCCTTTTTTTTTTTTCTTTACTTTCTCCTCATTTTAATTTGTTGCCTAAATAAAACTAAAAATTTTTTAAAAAAATGATGCTTTGATTCGCATGGGTGCCATATAGTAAACTTACTGGTAAGTTAGCAGAAAGGTTCAAATTAGACGACATTCAATATAAGTAAATAGATCCGATGGTTCTCTTATGCCAAAAATACACTTCGCGGAGGGAAGGAGTGTAAAGTTTATTGTCGCAAGAGCCAGATATGGCTATGCTGCGCCAAACAATATTTTAACTGTGGTCTAGACATGAAGAAATTGAAAAAAAAAAAAAAAAAAGACAAAAATTGATTGACTAGGAGGGTCGAAAATAGAGAAGGATCGCTAGGGTAACTCGGGGGGTGCGTCACCCGTGTTTACCAAAGACAGTAAACCCCATAGGAAAGAAAAAAAATCACTAGGGTGATCGGGATCATGATGCCCGTACTTACCTAAGAAAGGCAAGTCCCTGAGGTCCCCTGATACAATCCCCAGGGACAGGGTGCCCGGCTATACCCCCAGACGCTGGGTACCCATTTTAGTCGCCTCTTACGACATGCATGAGCTACAGTGGGACTATTCTGTCATTCCCGGTCACCACATACACTTCGCGGAATGTATTTAGAATAAATTAAGAGGAAATACGGAAGCGATTTTAGGTGACAGAACATTCCGATGAAACATTATTTTACCTGCTATGAATCTTCGTCCTTCGTGTAAGATTGTGATTGATTATTAACGTCGCACTGATAAGTGTTACTGGCGTTAGACCTCGTAATTTCAAACATTGGTCAAGTGACGAGGACGATACTTGTGCTGGCACCTTCCTCTGCAAACTTCCACACCACACCAAAAATAGGGCTTGAGACCTGGATAGATTTACCGTGCATTCGCTCCATTACACGGCGAGTCTTTAGTGGTATCAGAGCTCGAGTGTATAAGTCGAGTATATAACTATTGTAAAGATATTTAAAATCTTAGAATGGAATTCAAAAGACGAAACGAACAGTAATATAGGGAATAAAATCCAGATATTGTTGATCATCTGAAGTAATATAGTGGGAAAAGTAAGTAGAAAAACATTTTTAAGTCAAACTCATTTAAATATGGACTAAAAGATATAAATATGTTTTCAAGTGTAAAATAATGTATAATTTATAAAAGCCTGAGAGCTTAGCTAAAATATCAAAGTAATTATCGATAAATTAAATATTATACCCACTTATTTATTTATGAGATTAAAGGAGGTATTCACTTCACGATTTTATATATTATGTATTATTTCACAGTTAAAAAAAAAGTATTTTGTACCTTTTAGTCTATCTTTAAATAAAAAGTTGATTAAAAAAACTTTTACTAATATTTATTTAATTCTGTTTAGAAATTTAAAACTAAAAACCAATTACGTGAGCTATACACAACGTGTGCAAAGTTTCAACTCAATTGGGAATTGTTAAGAAAAAGACTAGGGTCTCCAGATTAGGGCAACTACTGCTTGAGTTAAATACTTGACTATGGGAAATTTTGAATTTTAATTTTTGTAATTTTGAATGGGAAACGAATATATGAACTTAGCAAGTTAAAAGCTTACAAAAATGAAAAAAATATATATATTAAAGAATCGACCACCCACATACAAATAATTGCACCTTATCTACT
>BMAW01109856.1:91448-130472 GCA_019974015.1 Nephila pilipes | reverse complement strand
GGTTTGGGAAGGCTAAGAGCCTCATGTAGGTCACTCATAGCTGGGATTTGTACTTTAGTGGGATGATGGAATCAATAGGCAACCTAATTCCACTGGCCAAAAGAATGTTCCAGACGGGTTAGAGATGAAAATCTCTTTGAATCAATTTCCGACTCCAAAGCTTAATGCGCAAATAAGACAGTAGTGGTTTGTTGGGTTGAAAGATTATGGGAAAGACTTGGATCTAGATGAGAATTAATCCAATCAAACTGTCAGTGAAGTAATTTAGGTTTAAAAAAAAAACGTTGCCGTTTGTTAATAGACACGTTTTAAATTACTCATTGATAAGGATTTAAAAAGAATCGTGGGATCTTTTTCGGCGAAGATTAAACGAGTCGTAAAGACGCTCTGTTTGCTCACTGTGAATTAGTAGAGCAAGGAAAAATTCATTTTTCAATCCCTGGATTGTTAAGGTGGAGGAAGAAATCACACGGGATATTATCATTACTACACCGCTTAAAATAATCAATTTGAAGAAATCGTATGAAGATTTTTTTTTAAAAAAAAAGCGTCGAACTTTTTCAGTCACTCTGCTGCACATCCATGATACATCTACGATAGAAACCCACGCATAATTTTAAAAACAACATAATGAAAAAATGTCCAACACTTATTTGTTGTTTCACGTGCCTCTTGAAATAAAATAACTGACATCTTTTGCAGTAGCAAATGAAAAAAAAGAAAGAAAAGAGATAAATTATTCATTTCTATTGTTCTACTTTGGGAATAATGAAAAATCCTCCCTTCATCACACAAGCACACATCGCTCTTATTTCTTTTGCAAAAGGCAGGGGATTGTCCTTTGTCGAAATTCTTGTTTCATTCCAAATTTTAACATTTAACTTTAGAAAGACTCCACTGCGGAAATATATGCCTGTTATTTACCACACATGCATATATATATAGATACACGCGCGCACACACACATACACACACACATACACACGCACACACATATTATATATATATATCCTTAAATCATTTCAAATTTCTAAATTGGTTGGTTGTCCTAATAAAAAGAGAATCAAGGTCAACGTAGTACGTTTGAAAAGCGAAAGCAACTGGATGAAAGACTACATTCTTCAAATAAAAAACGACTTCTGAGTCTGTTTTAATAGACAAATCGTTGGAGAGTCTAAGCAAGCATCGACATATTGTTCAACTTGTCCTTTCGCTACACTTTGGGGATTGGTCTGAAAATTCTCATTCTATGAAAAGATTATAAAACTAAATTCGGTATTTGTCTATTTAAGCGGCGCTCGCCAAATTACGATTTCGGCTGTAAACGATAAATTGCCAAGCGAATAAGATAGATCGCCAATGCTGGTTGTTCCTAAGGTTGCAGTCCTAAAGAAATAGAACTTGATCATATTAGTAAAATATCGCTTGCCCGTTAATGTTGCCGATTTTGTGTATTATTTTTTTAAAATAGCTAATTTGTTTTCAACCAAATTTCGTTTACAATCTTTAATTTACGAAACAGCGAAATGGACGCCATCACTTCTTTTCGGGAGAAAGTTCTTTTACCGGACACACTATTATGCGAGAAAAAGTCCACGTCATGAAGTTGTATGTTAATGGAGAAAGTATTTGGAAGAGCATTATTAAAAGTTGTACGAATAAGAAGGGCCTCCAGCGTTGGAAGTTCGTTCAGCGGTTCCAAAATACCGTTCGTACTGCAATAAGATTTATGTATTGTTGGGGCAGAGGAGTTGACGTCCATTAAATAGTGTCGCAAACAATTGAATATGTCTAAGGGTGCAACAGTCGATTGGAACCATTATTTGAGAGAAGTGTGTTCTCTACAGCTTTTCATATAAAAAGATTATTAAATAAAAATATAAAAAATAAAAAATTTATATTTATTGGTATGTTATTTGTTTCCCTACATTTCAATTTCGCGCTTCGCTTGCTTGGCGCTTTTTACTTGCTTGTCGCCTTTTACTAGCTTGGCGCCGTTGGCGCATTTTTAATTAGGTGAGCGCCGCTATAATAGACAAATACCCTAAATTCATTCATGAAGGATAATAACTTCAAAATTCATGCATGTTTTTTTTTAAACTTCCATTCCTTAATACACGTTCATGCTTATTTTTTTATTATACATCTACTGGAATAGTTTATCCTTTCCCCTTCCGATTTGTTGTGAATGATTGCGATGTTTATAAGTACAGGAGTCAGATATGGGTATGCTGCGCCAAACTAGGTGTAACTGTTCACACGTTCAAAAAAATGGAAATGTGTTTAAGAAATGGTTGACAAGGAGACGGGTCGATAATAAAGGATTGCTAGGGTATCCTAAGGGTGCGTACCCCGAATTTACCACAAACAGTAAGCCCTATGGGAAGGCAAAACTATCACTATGATGGTGCCTTGGGGGATTGATGTCTGTACTTACTTGAAGATGGCAAACCCCATAATACCTCTCCCTCCCGATCTGTTGGTATATATTATAATAATCCATCTCGAGTGTTACGAGTTTAATTGGATAGGAAAATACTAAATATTAATAAACATAAATAAATTAAAATAACAACTTTAAAAAACTGCTAATTAAATAGAGAATTGGAAAAATCTGATTTTCTTTTGAATTTCCTTTCATCATTAATCTTGAAGCGCATTAAGTTTTTTTTTTTTTTTTTTTTGGCAACATTTGTAAACAGCACATGAATGTGTCTAGTTAATGTCCTATTTATTATTGTTACGAAATAAAGTATACAGAAAAATTATCTTTCTAGTTCAATTTGCATATCACATGCCATATATAAAGAATTTGGATAAATAGGAAAGATAATAGAATGTCATTCATCTTTCTTATTAGATTTTACTATAAAAATGCTACATATATTTTTAAAATTGAAGCTCTTTTAATACACAAATATTGAAAAAAGTTTTTAATATTAGGCATACAAATAAATTCAGTCTTAATAAATACAAGTATACACATATCAGACCTTCCATCAAATAACAGATTTCATTTTTAAATAAAATGGTATTTCTTCAAAAAGTTCGTTAAAAGATTAAATATTTAATTAAATTAATCGTAGCCAGCTTTCAAGTTCAATAAAAAAAAATTCCAAAAAGTAAGACTATTAAGAAGTAAGTATTAAATCACAACTCTTTTTTTTTTTTTTTTTATTTAAAATATACAAAACATTTTTGACGTTAATTTTGTTTTTGTTTCATCTAATTATTCCTTGATGTTTTTAATTGCTTCTACACATGTTAGTTTTTAAAATACTTTTTCGACTTCTAAAATATGTATTTCGGTAAATAAATGTAATTATTAGATTTTTAGTTTAGCATCCAGAAAAAATTACGAAAAACCAAATAATAAAGCGAGATTTACCAATAACAAGACTGATTTATATTTAAGGTATGGTAAATTAAAATAACTTTCATGAAATGAAGCATTACACATTTTTTCAATCAAACTTTATTTAAAGAAGCAATATCCCAAAACCTCTAGGTCTGTTTTTTTTTTTTTAATAAACTGTTATTCACACATTTAGGAAATAAAACCCATTAGCACACAGAAATTGCAACAAAATACTCGTTAAATGTTTTTTCTTTCTCTATAACACGAGTAACATCGCTCAATAATAGAAATTATGCTTTCAGACAGAATTATTAAATTAATCTACAGTTTATATTCCTGGGAAAAAAAAAACTGCAGATGTTGCCATATTCAATAACTTAATTTAAAGAGAGCAGTAAAACTTTCGTTTATATTATCATTATATACTAAAAGACAATCATAAATATTATCGCCTTTTCCATATTTATATTTCAGTAATTGTTTACACTTTTTTCTTTCTTTATAACCCCATCGCGATAAATCAGTGCCATTCAACCTTAGAAGACTGGTTTCAAACTGTCTGTTTAACTGCTACCTGTACGGCTCACCAAGACTCCAGATAATGAAAAAAATACAAAAACAAAATACATCGTTAATGAATTCCCAAGAATGCCAAGCGGAATTCCAACACAGAAGAAGGTCGAGTCATTCCAGTTTTATGCTCACCTTCACTACTGATGCCACCAAGGAAAACTGGAAGTCAACAAAACAAGCAAACGACTTTTTTTCCCCTATAGCTCTACTCGTATGACTGAAAGAGCAGGTGAAAAAAAAATGCAAGCTGTGGAACGAAATGTGACCGTTTGCAATTGTGAAAAAGGTTATGCTCGTCTAATGTGATTACCGTGATGAACATGAGATGAATTGCAATAAATCAAACTTTTGTTTTCTTCAAGGTTATTTTTTGAGAGAGAAATAAAACAAATATATCGAATAATCCAAACAAATAAAAACAATCAAGTGTTTTTATTCAATTGTAACCGAAATCTACATCTGTGCTGCAGTTACCAATACTTATATGACTAAATACTTTTAAATGAGAACTTTAAGAGGAATTAAGTATTTAAAGGAGGAGTTTTTTTTTTTGTTTGCAACACATACAAGATAACGTACTGCACAGGAAGTGGAAAATATAAACTTTGTTAAAACTTTAAAAAAAAAAAAAAAAAAAACTTGTTTTCTTCAAGGTTACTGTTTTTCAAACATCGAATAATTCAAACAAATATTTAGGAGAACGATACTGAAATTAAATATTTAAAGGAATTTTTTTTGGCAAGACATAAAAATTGGGTAAATTCGGAGGTAGAAAATTTGTCACACTTCTGTACAAATTTTTCTTTCTTTTAAACAGTGTTTCTATTTTAAATTATAATGTTATTTATTTATTGAATTTCGTGAATTAATTTGATATTCATTCCGATTCAACTCTATTAATTCAATCAAAAGACTAAGTATAGATCACATCTGGATGATAATTTAGAAGTAATATTTTTTTTTTGTTTATTCAAATCGGCACTTTGTATTTCTTATATTCAATGACTTTATCATAAGGTCATAGAATCGTGACTAGAAGATTTAGATTCTATTAAGTTAAAGTTTGCTTTATATTAATAATAAGAACTGATGAATGTTTAATCAACCGTGGCCAAATCTTGTATTCATGCAATACATTGAAGTGTCGTCTGTAGTAATACGGATTCCATCAGACAATATTTCATATTAATGACACCAATCACGTTAAATGTATTTTGAATTCAATTAAAATAAAGCGTTATGCAATCAAGAATATTTTTTTAAAAAAAAAATAAAATATTCATTGAGTAACAAAAATTTCAAAAATTGTTCTATGCAAAGTCTTGTGAAGAACATATTTAGTCACATCAAAGGTGCTAGCTTTTTAAAAATTATTATATTACTCGGTTACATATTATAATTAAAGCAAACGATAAATTATTAAACTGAAAATATTTTAAGCTAAATATAATTATTACTGCCATAAAATTAAAAAAAATATTTTTACGTATTAATCTATTATCAACTCTAATACTTGAATGAGGCGACGACAATTCAAAGTGAAACTATTTTGAATTGGTTAGAAGAAATCAGATTTAACAAATTACAAGCTTTCCACACTTTATATTTTAAAAAGCGGTCAGCGACACCAATTTGTCATTGACTAAAACAATAACTATTGTAGTGAGTAACAAAGTTTTCAATGATTCAGTGTAAACAAAGTAGAGTCTGTTTGTTTTTTACAAATAAATTGCTCAAAAAAGAGACAGTTGATTTTTTTAAAAAAATAATTTTCATCCCTTTTTATTTATCCTATCCATTTTCGTGATTGTTTTTACCTGGACATAAAATGAATTACAATCAAATGATTATTGTTATGGAATGTTAATTTTGAAATAGAACATGTGAAACATATAATCAATACTGCATGCTGAAAATGCATTCCTGTTCTCAACATTTACGATAATTTTCAATACCCTTGGAAGTTTCAAAACCATTTTTTTTTAAATTACAATAATTAATAACTTCAATCCCAATGTTTACATTAAAGGGGATCTGAATGAATATAGAATAAGACAAATAGAGTGTTTTTGACAGATAATTAATCTTACAGAAACTCCCACAAATTGATTGAAAAGAAAACCCATATTTTGTCAATTAAAAATAGCTCAAGACTTGACAAAATATAAAAAAGAAAATTGATGTTACATATTAATATATATATATACATTTTACAACAGATTTTAATTTTGCATTTACACTAATCACAATTAAAAATTCCTAATCGAATTTCAAGCTTCAAAATAACAATACAAAATTGTTTTCGGCTTTGAAAAGGCCATTAAAATTTCAATAAATATTAAGTATCATATATTCATTAAAAGATAAAATGTAAGCCATTTATATTGGATGGAGAATTGGAAATATTACAGAATTGTTCGTACGGTTCCCCCCCCCCCCAAAAAAAACCCCATGAATTTAAGAAATTTCAAGTATACATGGAAAATATATATTTATTTATATTTTATTCATATATCACAATGTTTAAATTACTCAAAAAGTACACTTATAATTTTGTATAACAGCTTTGTGATTTTCAACATCATTCGAAATATTAATGCAGTACAGAGAAATTGCAGAAAGTAATATGATTGATTGAAAAGTAATGCCTCGAAGACTATCGATTTTTATTTGTCACCCGATTTCCAAAATTCTTGCTATATCCAGAAAGCTACGTGTATCCTCCATGTAATGCGAGTGAGGATAGAGTTTAATGCTGCTAAAGTCAGGTGTGGCTATGCTGCGCCAAACGAGGTATAATTGTGATTCAGAAACCGTTTTGGAAAAAAGGAAAAAAATTAATTGACAAAGAAGGGTCGAAAATAGAGAAGGATCGGTAGAGTATCCCTAGGACGCGTCATCAGTGCTTAACAAACACGATAAACCTCAAGGGTAAGAAAAAGTTCGCTAAAATGCCTCTTGGTCATGATGCCAATTCCTTACTCAAGCCCCTGTGGGTGCATCCTCTTCATAATACACTTGTTTTCTTTATTTCGGGATTTCGTTGGTGTATTTAGAACCGAAAAATATGACGATCCACATGAAAGTGAATTGATTGTTTATTAACGTCACACTTAGAAGCTACGCGACAGCTTTTAAGGACGGACCTCACAATTTTGAGTCTCGCTCCAGTGACGAAGACGACACCTGAGCCGGCATCTCCCTCTCCAAATTCCGCCGACGCTAACGGGAGGACGTAGGACCTCAACAAATTTCACGTTTATTAGCTTCGCCACACAGCGAGTCCT
This sequence comes from Nephila pilipes, assembly GCA_019974015.1. Lineage (NCBI taxonomy): Eukaryota > Metazoa > Arthropoda > Arachnida > Araneae > Nephilidae > Nephila > Nephila pilipes. Next base: position 123,254 of record BMAW01109856.1, on the reverse strand, counting down.
TTTTGGCTTCAGGGTTTGAACCCACGACTTGACGGAAACAACACCGGTCGTGATTTCGCAACCGTGACCTTTGGGCTATCGTGGCCACCACATGGAAAGTGAAAGAATGAAGGTTGGAATTTAGGACACAAGCTCTAAATATGGCTGTACTTCGAAAAACTAAGCGTAACTGTGATCTAGACGCAAGACATTGGGGGGGGGACAAAAAATTAGTTGACAAGGAGGGACGAAAATTGAAAAAGATCGCTAAGGTATTCCTGGGGAGAGTCATGCATACTTATCAAGGTGACCCACATCTAGATGGGTGAAGCAGTGAGGTTTCATTGTACTCGACCTTGAGACATAGACCTCTTCTCAAATATGAAAGGGAGACCTTAAAAAGATTAACTAAATGAATGTCTCTTTCTTTCTGAAGATGAGATGGAAGCTGCCAATAAAGTACGATGCGACAGCATCCACTAGAATTCTTATGCGGATTTGCTCGATTGGTCGTGGGTTGTAGCGAGAGAGTGGAAAGGGATGGAGACTGTCGAGAAGTGGATAATGTATTACATAGAGCAAGTGTCCCCAATCTAATACCCGCATAAAAAAATATGCTTTTTATAAAATATTATGTAATTTTTTTTTATATTTGGCGAGTAGTTAAAGAAATATAAGCGCATTTATTTGAAAAAAAAATTATTCTTTTATAATGATATGTTTATCATTTTTACTAGGTTTATCAGATTTCCCGGTTTAACCAGCGTTGTCCCATTGTGGAGGTATAATCCTCGCCGGTTTGTCATTGTGTTCTGATTATTTGTTAAACATTAAGAAATACCAAACATACACGCATTAAAAACATGTTTAATGTCTTTCTGTATTACTGTACCGTAGGAGACTCTTCGTATGTGACGTCATACAAAGATTGTAATTATTTGCTCGGCATTATGGTACTATTTCAGAAGGGGAATTCCCAAATTTTTGGGTATTCTTCAAAGTGCCATGTTGTTTTATTGCTAGTTAGTAACTCATATTCGAAAAAAATTAATGTATCCGCCCCGATATTCTTGAATGTTCCCTAATGCACTAAAAAGTTGGGATCCCTTGCATAAAGGATACACGTAGTGTTCAGGTACAACAATAATTGTGGAAATTGGGTAACAAAAACAATTTATGGGACTTTTCAATCAAGCCTACATACACATACTAAAAAGGACAGCTTAATATTATGAATTTTAAAATAAACAGATAATTACAGACTTTCATCACAAGAAAGAAAATGCAGCCCATAACACGACAGTGCACCTCATTACACTAAGCTAAAACAGTTATTTTTTTTAAAAATAACGCTTAAATGCTCACAATAAATACGAGTTATACATAATATTTTGAAAGGAGAAATTGTGAAAGAAGCAACAGCCTCTGAAACTTGATCATCAGCTTCCCTGGCGGTAATTATGGTGCTGCTTTTCTCTTCAGGCACCCAAGAAATAGTTGCTTGTCGATCCATTCATAGTGCAGTGCCATTTGCAAGAAGAAAACACCTATTCATTAAGAGCTTATTTGACATTCCATTCGGTTGGGTTCGTAGGAGTTATGAAATATATTTAAGCGCTGACAGAGGGCAAATTCGATTATGTTTACAAACGTAAGAAGCTACAAAGCACTCTAAAAATAGTACTTTAAAAGAATTAAGTAAGGTGATCACAAGTTAATTATGTAATTTAAGAGTTTCCTTGAAAAAACACTTAATTAGTTTTGCATGAAACAATTTTTATACAGAAATCATAATAAAGATTATTTCTCTCAATGTCAAAGAATAAAACTCATTTTCAAAACACTTCTTTCAGGCAGAAAAAAATTCCGATTAGAATACTGTAAAACGACTTCATTATCTTACAGGAAGTTAAGTATTTCAATTTATTAAAAGCCAATTTGAATTTGAATCAAATTCTTCAAATAAATGTATTCAATATTTTCTTTCTTTTTTTTTACACTAAATTAAAATGGATTTTCAACCTGTTTTTGATATAACGAAGTAATATATATATTTACCAAGTATTTTTTTTATTTAAAAAAAAAAGTACATAAGTAAATGCAAGTAAAAAAAAAAAAATAATGAAGAATTTTAGGTACTTTTCAATTTCGCCGGCACAAATCCCGCCAATCTGACTTTATTGGCGACAACACACAGAAAAAATATTTATGCGGCATTGAATTACATTGAATATAATGGAAGCCGTTTGTATCATTTTTGGCGATTTCATCACCTGCGCAGGCGAAATGGAAAAGTACTGAATTTGATTTAAAGATGGGTTAAAAGGCATAAAAATAATTGTTTTAAATGCATAATAACATATGATTTATAAAAGTTTGAGGCGCTACATCAAGATACCTAGGTAATTATCGATAAGTTAAGTATCTTTGCTACTTATATGCGAGATCAAAAGTATTGACGCTTCAAGCTTTAATAAATTGTATATATTATTTTACATTCAAAAAATTACTTTACACCATTTTGTCTCTCTTTAAATAAAAGCGTTATTTAACATTATATGTAGGTTTATATTTATTCTTGAAAATGAAGTAATATGCTTTTTTACTTATTTCTGGCAATTTGACTTAAAAAGCAACTAAGTGAGCTAGAGGTGTGCTCAAAATTTCAATTGAGTTGGACTTTGTTAAACACAAGGCTCGCGACCCCATCCCCACTCAATAAGTCCGTCATTGTTTTATTGTATTGTCATCGGAGTTACACGTGTATGCAAAATTTCAGCTCACTCTGATTAAATGAAGTGTGTTAAAATGCGAGCACAAATTTTCAACTGAAAACACATTTTTTTACATACTTATAAGGAACATAGAAAATTAAATAAAAATTTATAATCAATATGTATCTGATAGTAAAGTGAACTTGCATTTATATGAAGAGATTATTTAATATGAAAGTAATTGTTTCATCTGTGTGTGTTTTTTCAGTTTCTGACTTGCTCTTCATTAAACGAAGACATAAACATTATATGGATATCATTCCTTCGCGGAGCAAATAACCGATTTAGCGTTCGTAAACTATAAAATACTTTTCACGATAAAAATGTTTCTTGATAAATAACTTAAAAGTCGGTTGTATTGTTAATTAAATTTTAAAAGTGTACTTGCTTTATATGCTCAAAAGGGATGATTTCTAAATCCTTTTATATAATCTAAACATTCCTCCATGAAAATCATTGCACGTGGCAAAGTTCTATACAGCAACAGCATTATTCCTGCAGATATTTAATGGAATCGAAGCTCACATCCCAGCCTCCAGGCTAATGCGGTCATCCTTATTTGTTTTGAAATGAAATCGCACGAAGTAAATACAGGTTTTATCCATGCTCATTTCTCAGTAATGAATTTTTAACTTCTATTCAGTTCAGTTCAGTTAATACAATATCTCAGGTTATTGGCTTTCACCAGAATGGCATCTTTAAAAAGTTTCACAGAAAGAGAACTTGGAACGTGTGATTAACACAACATTTGTGCGGTTAACATTAAGAATACATACAGAGGTTTGGTTTCAACTGATGCGGATTTAATGCAACGCAAGTATTTTCTCGACTGACCACTTCATTCTGAACTCAATCAAGTGGGTAAGGATGACAGATGAGTAGGCATTTCATTCTGATGACTTACAACGTGCAAGAACTTCGAGGTCTATCTCCCTTTAAAATGCAACAATTTGCATTCTACCACACGAAGAGTTTTTTGTGGAATAGGACTTGAATTTTTCATTCGATTTAAAGTGAGTGAATGATGGTGAAGTTTAATGGCGCTAGGACCAGATCTAGCCATGCTGCGACACACAAGGTATAACAGCGATATACACATTTGAAGAAATGGAGAAAAGATGATAAAATTTGGTTTGCTAGAAGATTTGACGAAAATACAGAATCTGGGGCGTTGTGGGATAATCTAGGGCGCGTTATCTGTGTTTACCAAAGACAGTAAACCCCAATCGGAAAGAAAAAGTTCACTGGGGTGTCTCGGATGAGTGATGCCCATACTTAGCAAAAGAAAGTAAACTTTTGAGAGGTTAACTCGATTTGAATAAATATCAACAGTCATGGAGACCATGTTGAAAATAATTTGTTTGGATACCGCCAAGAGACACCTTGTCTCGTCTCAAGTGAGAGTGCATGGGATCACGGGAAAGATTTCAGATTATATTCAGTTGTTGGCCGCATGAGGCGGGTTTTTCCTTCTTTTAGATATAATTTGTTCTGACCGCTAAAGGGGCATAGTGAAAGTATGGGTTGTTTGGAGGCCTTTATATCTTTGTGTATCTCCTCCAATGTTGTTATTATTTCAGGACAAAATAATGAACAACCGGGATGGTTTCAGGAACAAATATTATTTAATACTTGACTCGTTCCACAACACAAGACAGGATAAAAAACATATATAAAGCATCGATTCACGAACATCTCTCCATCATTCTGCAAACGAAGTTACTTGCCTTTCATCGAGCTTGCGCTTGCCGTGCTTGCGCTTCTAACCAAAAAGAACATGTGGCGCCATCTGGCTACCGTTTAATAGTACATGGAAGGTAGCGTTAAATTATGGTATTAGATAAGTAAATAAGGTACATAGTTGTTTATGTATAACTGACTCGTAGGGATTGTAATAAATGTGATAGAAAGGCGCCGTTCTCTTTCTCTTCTTGAATTTTGGATTATTTGTTCTTTGAAATATGGTACTGAAACCTGGGAAAGAACAATATTACCATTTGACTGTTGAATTCAACCCAACCACCACCAGCAACAGTTATTTTCACTTCACCTTCAGACCTCGATAGTAACCATTGGACCATATAGACCCCAACGAAAACTAGAATCTAATCAAAATTTCGATATTTTCTATATGAATATAAAATCTCGATCTCATTTTTTTTTTTTTTTTTTGCATAACTTTAAACATTCTCGCTGGCAGTGAGAATTAAATGGGGCTGCAAAAATAGATTGATGATTAATCGTTTAACTAATGATGATATTCAAAATTTGAAAAGATACATTTCAGCCGAGTGGTCGGGATATCACATCTTAAGGAAATGGCTTCATTATTAATATTAAGAGACATAAACACAGAAAAAATGTCAGTTCCAAAATGTTTAATGAGTTTCATTGAGATTAAGAATACGTATAATCAAAGTAAAAATACTTAATCGCGTCCTTTATATTAACTGGAAATAGTTAGCTTGAAATAAACCGGGTCCGAATCCTAATGACTTCTTGTTACTGTGTCCTAATCAGGTACACGCACTTGAGAATATAGTCTCGCACTCTCTCGCACCTATAGAGTAGGAGGTGGGCGTTATTTCACGTCAAAGATAAGTAACAGTATTCCGTGTTTGGAATCTATTCCGTCAGTAATATATTCCACGCAAAACCCTGTTAATTTTATCACTTCTTGCAATGCTTTTTTACAACTTTTTTGACGCAACTCGAGTGAAATATGAAACAGTTTTTATATTATAAATAGCACTGCTTTAGTGGAACATAATCCAGAACAAATGCAGTGTTATAATATAAACCAAAACAGATTTATTAGAATATTATTAGAACACATGGTAATGTGGTGTATTAAAAAAGAAACATGATATATGACGACATATTCAGAAAGTAAAAAGATTTTGGAACACGTAATCTGAAAGTAACTGAATATTGGAATCTATTATCTGGCACGAACTTATATACTAGAACCTATTATTTAAAAGTAACTAACGCACACCTCTAAAAAGTGTGTTCATCAAATTTCGTTAGTTAAAACTGTCTCCGATTGAGAATCACATTCGTTTTGGTGTTATTCGTCATCTGTCGTTATTTTTTTAACCAAACTCATAGATAAACAGCTACAAATGTCGTACAAATTGATTTAAATGTCACAAAATTGTCACCATCAGAAGATGCTTTTCGAAAATTTGTACAAGTAACATTTTTATAAAATACATTTACATTTTCATGTAACAAAAACAATATCATTTGTTTTTTTATAGCATTTATTTTCAATATCACGATTCTTATGAAAATCAGAGAGAAAGAAGAAAAAAAACTCGCATCTGTTGGCTTTGCCAATTTTTTTGAATTCTAAATAAATCATTTTGTCAGTAGTTGGCTCATAATGTAATACATTCCGTGCCGTATACTTATTCGGGGGACTCAAATCGTACGAAATTTTTTCGTCACGCCTGTAGGGAGCGGAAAATTGACGTGGAATCATTAAACAGATACGAAAAAGACATCGTCCACCATTTTTTACCTATCATCACTTGGATTTATCTTCCCCGCTTGGCTTAAATTTCTGTTTCTCCAATTGCTTTGCCTCTGTCTTCGGTCACGACAAAGATTGAGGCTCGCAGATTTGCTGACCTTGAGACGTACCCTTCAAAACTTAGAAATATTTAGCTAGAGAGAGAATTCTTAATCTTTACGTAAATGTGGTAGTTGTCAGCCTAAATTGCGAGATTGACCAACAGAAGAAAATGAAAAACAAAAGACCTTAATCAAATGGCACATGATTTTTAAGAATTTCACTTCTCTATTGTCAACGGAGAAAAATATGCCATGAATGTAGAAAATATTTTAATCGGTGCCTTAACTTCAAGTTGGGCCGGAAGTTGATTTACAATTTAAAATGGGAATAACTTTTGTGATTTTTTTTCTTTTGTTTTCAGAATTTGAAAAATAAGGCTTGATATTTTAACTGTGGAAAAATTCGCAATTGAGCAACGCGCAAAAATTATACAAAGTTACTTTGTAAACCTTGCTCCCACATGGGGAGCAAAGAAAGTAAAAATGTTTGACACCCCTGCTTTATGACGCCAATGTTTTCAACGAAGATGGATTTTAACAAATCAAAAACAGTGCAAAGTTCCTCATAGAAATAGTCTTTTGAGGAATAAATATTTTATGAAATTTACATTTTAATTTAAAAATTTTGAGAATAACCTTAACACTTTCCTTTCTTTCGAAATTGTTTCCGCATTTTATTTGTGATTTACAAAGTAATATCAGTTCGATCGGTTGAATTTAATATTCATATCCGAATCCATAAGCAATCTCACATAGATTAATATTTTACAAAATATTTAGGTTTCCAAAATATAAAAACAATCGAACAAATTTCATTAAATACCCAACCATTCATAGATGCTTAATTTAGAGATATCTTACCTTCCATCATAAGCGCGTTAATCATACTAGAGGTCTTGGCAAATAATTTCATTGAAAAAAAGGTCTAAAAATCCCTGGTTCGCAGTTATTTTCAAATTTTTAATATCAAAGTATAATAATTAAAAGTATTGTTCGTATAAAAATTAATTGAATACGAATAACACGCGATATAAGGATCTACACAGTTTTAGTTTCTTATATTTTTGTTGAACTAACAGCATACTAAATCCATAGATTTAATAGTACGCGAAATATGGCCAAGATAGCTAAACTATATATTTGAGCCCTGTTTCTATTAAAGACACGTCGTGTTGAAATATGGATACACGTTAAAACTACAGGGGTTCAAAGTTCTTACATAGGCAGAGAATGAACGTGGAGAGGGAAGTGCCAGCTAGAGTTATCGGCCTCGTCATCTGACAAGGGAGGTGCATTGGTTGGTTTCATTAAAAAAGCACTAGAAGCAACACGAAAGCTGTTGGTGACGGTGCTCATAACTTTGAACTTTGGTCAAGTGACGAGGATGACACCTCCCTCTCCTTAACTACCAAACCACGCCAACGGAAGGACTTTGAGAGCAAAGATATATTTAATGTGCATCAGCCTCGGCTACTGGGTCTTTTCTGGCATGAAGGCTCGAACCGAAGACTCGTCGAAGTCCGCCGACCGCGAGTTCGCAACCAATACCACTAGGCTACCGCGGTCAAAGGAGGCATATTGACTGTGGTGTTGAGCTGAAATACGCTGCTGGTAAAAGCTCAATAAACATGCGGAAATATGTCTCGCCAAATATCCAAATGTTTGTGATAATTTTCTGGATTTTAGGTTTGGCTAGGTTTAAATTAATGTAACACGAGAAGCAATTCGAGGGATATTAGAGACGTTTTATAAACAATCATCTATTTAAAAGATCTAAAACGTTTCAAATAACAAAAACGACACTTGGGTTATCACTCTACTTTCACGCCAAGCCAATGTGAGATCTTTGAGCTCCAACGGACATAATATGACTCATTTTCTCTTCTGTACAACCTTATGGAAGAGATAGACCCGAAACATTAGATACGTTTGGTTTTGGTTTTATTAACGTCGCACTAGAAGCAACACGAGGGCTATTGAAACCTTGGATACAAATCTATTACTCCACCAATTTGTTATCTTGGCCCATTCTGGAATTTTAGAACATTTAAAGAGCTTTTAAAACTCTCAACACAAACAGCGGTTGAACATACATTAATGAAACACATTATTTATGTTCTCGATCTAAAACCAGAATAATATCTATAACCTGTCTTTCAGAACTAGAAAATCATTAATAATATTTACCACCCGAACAGATCCATTAAAATAAACTGCAATTAATCGTACTTAAATACACGGAAGTCAGAAGGGGGAAAAAACTTCTGGAATTCGACTCATGCGAAAATATTAATGGAATTTAATGAATTTCATTACCTCTTATCTTATTGATTTTCCAAGATCACACCTCCACCAAGAAAAAGGGAAGAAAATAATTATTTTTCCAATACTTTTTTTCCAACTTAATGGCCATTTTCTTTTATTACCTTGATAGTAAATCATATCAAAACAAATAATTAAAAGCGAATGACACGCTGGAGGTTGTATCATCGAACGAAAATGTTCTTCAAGCTCAAGCAATTTTTCCTGTCAGAATTATGTATTAGATGTACTGAGAAAAACCAGTTTTCTCACATTTTCTCACAGTTGTGGAATGCTTGCCGGTGGGCAACCACAGAGGCCAAATGTTTCGGCGGGAAAAAGTTTCGAAATCACAGCGGCTTCTATTCACAAACCGCGAGACGAGTTACACGTAATTCGAACCAGCAAGCGAATGATTGATAATGATTTAAAAAAGAGAAAAAAAAAAGAATATTTATTTGCGGTTTTCAAAAATCTGAGGTGAAAGACTTCCCGTTTAATCGGTAGTATTGAGGAACAAATTCGAAAAATAGAATTTAAAACTATCCATTAAATTCCGGTAACGGAAGGTTATTTCTGATTTAGAGAAAATAAAATAAACCATTTGGTTCTATAAAACTTCACAATAAAAGACATTTTTACAAATTTCTAAAAGGGGAAATGAAGTTTTCGATTTGAAAGAGGTGTGACAGTCACACACGAAAACTTAACCAAAAAGCGTATTTTTTTTTTTTTTTAATTACGTGATTTTTGTTTTGTATTTGGCAGCAGGTGAATGACTGACAAAGGTAAACAAAAAAAAAATGATTCTTTAAATTTTGGACATTCTTAGAGTGATCCCCGTTTTAAAGAAATATTGTGAAACTAAATTTTAGAAAACAGAATTTAAGAGTTCTAATAGTTGTATGTAAATATATTCGAGAGGTAAAAGAGAATTTAAAAGCGATCTAGGATTTTTTTTTTCTTTACGGATTTTAAAGCGTGTGTGAGAGAGGGGGGGAGAGAGAGAGTTTATTTCTGAACAAGAGGGAGAAATTGCTTAGCGAAACAAAACTTCACAATTGAAAAAAATTATTTTTCATGAACTTATTGTATGAAAAATGACCTCAATTGGATTTTGAAGCGAACTAAAACCTATACGAAATCCTAACCAAAAAAATGTGGTTTTTTTTTAAATTTTATTCAGTTGATTTTTGAGAGTAAGGTGATTGATAATGGTTGAATGGTTGATGATGGTAAAAAATAAAAATAAAAAATTTTGTGGTTTGGGGAATTCTCAGGTGAAAGATATCCCCATTTAATCAAAAATACTGCGACACTGAATCGAAAAAGCTGTGACACTAGATCGAAAAATAGCATTTAAAGCTTTAATTTATATTAAAATATAGAACTAAATGGGAAATGAAAAGCTATTTCAGAACACACTGTCCGATTTGAATTTCGAAATTAGTTATTTCTGAATCAAAAAATAAAATAAAATGTTTAACACGTTCACGCCGGAGGCTCCTACTTGAATATTCCCATGAGGTGTTGCGTACCACCAGTAGCTCGCACATAATTAGTATATTGGTCTGAACATACAATATATAAAGTACTATAAGACGTACACTCGTGGCTCGTATTTGAATATATGGGGAAGGAGTGTGTTGATAAAACCGTCAATTCCCCATAATTTACTATCAGAAGGTGTTCGGAATGCAAGCAACTTTTCTTGTTCTGGAGACATTAACATTTCACATTAACATTTCACTTTAGCCATTACATTAATTAGTTCCATTAAATTAATTAGCCCCACCGAAAACGTAAAAGAAACTTCAAATATTGGAGCTTTTAAAATAATACTTATTTTAATGTAAACAGAAACATCTCCAATCATTACAACAGTAGACCGATCCTAAAATTTATAGAACAACACATAATAATAATGATGTTTTTGTTGCCAATCGCACAGGAGCAAATCTCTTCCATAATCATTTAAGCAAACGATTTTTTCGTAATATTTACTCTTGTTCTTTTTGAGAGGCAAAGAACCACTCATTTATCTCAAACTTAACATTTACAAATTTAAAACTTCAGTGAGTGGAGAAAAGATCGTCTGCTCCTTTTCTTCAATTCTCCTTACAGCTCCGCAGTCAAAATGACATCATAAAATGACTTAGGAAGTAGCCACAAATATTCCATGAGGTGTTGCGTTCCAATGATGGCTCGTACTTGAATGTTCCTTGAGGTGGTGTATACCACCAACAATTTAGCCCTGTAATAGCTAGAAAAATTCTACATCGTTGAAAATTAAATCAAACGTATGATAATTGAAAAAAGAAGGATGTATGTTATTTCGACTCAAAGAGTTAAGTATAATTTCCAACACGATTTTAGATGGCTTTTCAATCATATAGTTCCAGTTTGTTCGCTTTACTGATATTTTTTTTTTTTTTTTGATCTGGACATACAATATATAAGGAACCATATGACAGCAATAGCAGGAAAAAATTAAGAGCAGTAAGGGTTATTGCGATAAAATTTCATTCTTCACTTTAGTTCTGCGATAAAGCAAAGCGCTCTCAAGAGTAGCCACCCATGGGAGAGAAACATGAATCTCAGCATCGGCATGAACGTATAAAAGCAAGAAAACTTCGTAAAGAAAAACGTTCTTTTTTTATTGCGAACTCTTTATGGGGGGGGGGGATGACTGATCTGCCTCTTTAGATTGCTCTTTTGTATAAAAGACTGCTTACATTAAAAAACATTGTGCAAATACCCATTTCGTTCCTCTAGAAGAATCTTTTGTGAATTGCCATGGTGCTGTTCTTGTGTATACATATTAAAAGAGATTTTTCACTGAAATTTTAATATACACAATATGCATATTCCTTTCTTAACGTTCCTGCTAGTAAAAAATATGTCGCCTACTTTAATTATTAAAAAATAATAAATGAAAAATTCATCAGACTTCATCAATTTAATATAACATATTGCAGTAAGAAAACTTCTCCCGGAGTAAAAAAAAGAAGATATTTTTTTTTATATAAAAGGGTTGAACTGATCTGTTTTTCTGTTCGTATAACATTAAAAACAACAACGTACTTAAGATTCCAGTAGTATGCATGCAACAGAAAAAGAGTGATGTATTTATTGCCCTCGTTAAATCATTACTAATGAAACTATTGAAATACATTTTCCTGTATCTATTCTTACATTTTATTACATCTTCCAGTAACTCCTTAATAATCTACATTTAAAATTTTAATCAATTTCATAAATGATTAAGTTTCAGATAAGGAATAATAATTTCAAGTAAACCTAATTTAATGCAGCCTTAATAATTCTGAATTAGACTAGAAAAATAAACAAGCATTGACCTGTCAATTTAAACTACATCAACAGCTACCTGCCATTCAGTTTGTGATAAAATCTATAAATAAGTTAGCAATTCTTTCCAACAGTGATATTTCTGAAGAAATATATTAGCTTAATAATTAACTTGAATCACAGATTACAAAGATTACTTATAAGATAATTGATTTAAAGATGAAAAGAAAATCATTAATTTATATTTCATTGATCAAAATTTAAAAGAAGAGTTCAATAGCATTTTCTGGTATTGGAGCTAGAGAGCAAAGTGGTCAGTCAGAAATATTCGTAATACTGTACAATTCTGTCCATGTATTTCTAATCTATATACTCCAAAATAAATGCAATTTCATTTATTTCTGTTGAATTAACGTCGCATTAAAGTTTAACAATATACGTGAATGTCTACTGACGTCAGACTGAGTAAGAATGTTCATGACAGAAGATGATTCTGCTCTCAAAACAATTACATCATGACTCCGCAGAAATATCAGGTCAGGGCAGTTCAGCCAACGTCAGTATTCCGTAAGGCGATCTTGGGTGGAATTGAATTCTAATATAGAGTAATCATCCGGATAGCAAAACCACAATTCTTCAAACATGCCAACACACCACATACCGGATTCAGTAGACTTTTTGGCATTAATTTCGCATCTGAATCACTTTTTACTGCTCTCTTGATTGATTGGTTGGTTGGTTGATACTTTGTTAACATTGCATTTAGAAGCAACATAACTATTGGCGACTTACCTCATAATTTTGAACCACGGTCAAATGATATCTGAGCTGGCCCCCTATTCTCTTAACTCCCACAACACGAGACTGTGAGGATTTTAAGCCGCGAAAGATTCAACATACATCAGTCTAACTACAAGGCGGGTCTGTTAGTAGCACCAGAACTCGAACCCACGATTCAATTGAAACGACGCCCGCCTTGAGTTCGCGACCATGACCCTTCGCTATCGTGGTGCTCTTGCAATTACATTTTTGTTACACAGTAGTGCACCTTAATTAACGACGGTAGTCCGTTCCAAGATTATCGTCGCTCATGAAAAAAGTTAATATCCAAGAGAAAGAGGTGATACAATCAAATATTACCAGCAGATCAAAATCAATTCTTCTAATTCGAGCTGTTTTTGGAAACAAAATTCCTTTGATCACACAATTATTGAGGATTTTTCCCTGTTCCAAGTATCTGTAATATCTACAATGAAGAAATATTTATCCACAGTAAGAGGGGAGGGGGGGGATTAAAAATCATTGATTTCCGAAGCCAATGATTCTTGGATTCAAAGAGAATAAAATCGCTCATCAACTTCCTAACATAACCGGCATTACCTTCCCTGTACTCCTTTAATTGCAGGAGGTCTTGATTACTTTATCACGGGCAAACCGGAAAAGGCCGGAATAGCACGAAACGGTTTTATAAACGACCTTCATCATGCGAAGGAAGGTCATTGTTCTTCGCCAGGCGCGTAACACTTCCCATTATTGTACAACCCTAAGTGTTCCGAGTGCTTAATCACAATGCGAAATGTTTGAATATCGACATCGAATCTTGGTACGTGACTTCTCTGCCAAACACGGATGAGGAAAGCCTCCGGCGTATGGATATTTAAATTCCACTAATTTTTATGCATGCATGTGCATCAACCTCCAGAATTTGCTAATGGTACGGAAACATGTTGGTGGTAATCATATATATTCGATGGTGTCGAAAATATGTTGAAGACGGTTTCTCCAAGCAAAATGATTCGGAGGTACCCTCAATTTAAAAATGAACACAGGATATGTTTTGTTCCTCTTTCGATGCTTCCGTTTCAAACTGTATTTCACAGTGCGCATGCGTTGTTTATAAATTCATCTTCAAGCCAATTCCCAAAGCTCTTTTTTAAAAGAATGCAACGTAACGCGAAAAGGAAATTCAAATGTATCTATATAAGTTGTGAAATATTTATATTCTTCAATTTGTATGCGAACTTGTGCACTTGCCTCGAAAAATGATACCAGTTCCATTTGATGATGTTGAATACTAAGATTAAGAGTTCAGTTTTCAAAATCCAAAGCTCTTTTAATAATTGGATAAAGTGGCATCTTTCTGTTTTAAAACAATTATGAAGAAGTGACAAAAATATATTTATTTTAAATCACCAAAAAAAGCTTCATACCGCTCGCAGGAATCACAAACTATTCTATTTTCTTTATAAACATTTTTACTTCTTTATTTACAAACTGTTCTATTTTCTTTATTAAAATTTTTAAATAACAGAAGCATTTAAAAATGTTTACAATATTAATAAAAAATATTTGTTAAAGTCGATAATTATTAATGTGCCACTATCAAAAACGTTTGAGATCAAGATATATGTAATAGTCATAGTATTCATTCATTCTTACTGTTTTAAAGAGGAGAAAAAAAATATCAAACGAAAATTTAAAATTATATTTCCATTGAAAACATTTTAATTCAATACTTTTTTAATGCAAGCATTTGTGTAAAGTGACAAGTGCAGTGCATAGAGTAAAATCAGTTGAAAAGATAGACAATTGAGAGAAAAATAGTTCAATTTAAAAAAAAAAATCCAATTTATTCCCGATGGAATAATGCGTCAATGTTTTAAAATATTTTTCAAAAGACATGCAATTTGATACATTTTTGGGCATTAAAAGGTTTCTTTTCAAGAACTCAAAACCAGTGTAAAAAAATTAAATCGAATGGATAATACGTATTCAAAGACTGTTCTGATTTGTGAATTCGAACACGAAAATGGCGTTAGTTTCATTTCTTGAATAACAATGGAACATTAACTTAGAGGTGTGTCTGTCGTCATTACAGCAAACCAGTTTGAATGTAACAACCCTTAAGTATATAAATCGAAACTGTTAGGCATTTCGACATCTAAAGAAGAAAAAAAAAGCTTTCATTGATTTATTTAAAATTGTAGTAGAGTTTTCACTCCAATTTTAGATAAACTTAAAATAACTATTACTTTAGATTAAACTTATAATAATTATTATTTTAGATTAAACTTAAAATAATTATTACTTTAGATTAAACTTAAAATAATTAATACTTTAGATTAAACTTTACAAGCGTTTAAGTTTTATTTTAAGTTTAATCTAAATCAATATTTATTTAACTGATTTTAAATAAATTCGACCAAACCAAAATTCAAATATTTCCTAATTGTATTTAAAGTCAACTGTGATAAAATTCTACATAAACTCATTTTTAGTAAACACTATAATACCAAAAATAATTCAATTTTTATCTAAAAGATATTGACAATTTTACAATTAAGAAAAAAAGAAAATCAAGGATTACAAATATAATTTTTATTTATAGATAATTTAACAGTTTATTAAAAACAGCAACAATTACATTTTAAATTATAAAAAGTAAATTATTCTTTGTCTAATTGGTCCATTGATACTATTTTCAAACACAAAAATTCCTATATAGTATTATTTACATGTATATATGCGAGAATTAATTTCAATCAAATCATACTTTAGGAAAACTTTAATTGGTGCTTATACATCGATGGGAAATTATGAATCTATAAGTGGTAATATTATAAAACTGTAGATATTACAATAAGTGGATAATACTATTTATTACAACAAATCCGACGGCTTTTTTTAAAGTGCATATTTTGTTTTGTTTACATTTGTTTGCAAAAAAAATTATAATAGCAGAAAATAAATTATATATATTTCGATACGAGACTTGTTTGAAAAGTAATGCCTCCATAGCTCTTAATAACTAATTTGTGATCCGAAATTCACAGTTCTTCCTGTCTCTAAAAACCACTTGCGTCTTTTAAATTAGTCGTTTGATTTTCTTTGTTCACAGGTGTCAATGTGCAGATCATTGAAGAAGAAAGCGATTCACAAGGAGATGAGATGGAAGCTATCAGGCGTCTTGCATAATGCGGCTTTCACCTCTTTCCCAAGAGGAAGGAGTACTCTTGAGGGACATCACTTTCATTCTAACGACAAGTTGAAACTACCATTAAGCTCTGGTGTCGACAACAACTATCGGAATTCTTCCCCGACTGGTTTGCCCGACTAGTCCCGCGTTGGCGGAAGTGCGCGGATGGAATGGATAGATTCCTTGACAGTTTCATTAACATCATCCTCAGAAGCAACACGAGGGGCATTGGCGATGAACCGTAATTTTGAATCTGTTAAGTGACGAGACGACACTTGAGCTGACTACTCCCTCTCCAAACTTACACACCACTCCACGGGAAGACTTGGGATTTCGACCAGATTTAATGTGCATCATCCCCGCTATATGGCTGATCTCAAGTGGCATCAGGTCTCGAACCTATAATTTGACAAAAACAACGCCGGTAACGAATTCGCGATCATGACCACTAAGCCACCACGGCCACTCTCTCACTGAATATAAGAAGTTTCGAAAAATTTCAACTTCTGTAAACATATTAAAAGACGTAAGGGTATGGGATTTAACTTCAGTTTTGCCTCAGCTCCTTTCAGGTGCAGCGAAAGGGGACTTTTCTGATTTACGGGTACACCGCTATGGGAATCTTCTGTTTTGCGCCATTTTTCTGATTTGCCCAATTTTTTAAATATTTTACTTTTATTGTTTGTACTTTTTTTAATGTGTAGTAGTTTAAAAATTGGATTGCAAAATAAATCTAAACCGGTTTTTAAGTGAGGTTTTACTGCTTTTCGTTTACGTGGGAAATGGCGAAGCTTTGTTTGCAATTTTTTATTGTATCCCGTGTTGCCAATACATATTTTAAATTTGTGCTAAAATTTAAAAAAAAAAAAAAACGCGAAGTGATATTTGGAAGTGATTTTTGCTTATCGAAAAGAAACAAACTGTCAACGCAGTGCTATGTGGGTTGCTGGAAACGGAACAGAATGGTAGAAATAGCGAAAAACAGGTAAGAGAATATAGGCGGTATTTAGCCCGGATTGTGTTATAAAATTTTGCATATATCCTCGTTTTAAAATTTATCAAAGGCCGAGTCTTAAAATGAAATAAAAATTTAAGTATTAAAAAGAATGTAAGAGTTCTCTTTTCTGACATATATTTCTGTAAAGCGTTTTTTTCCTGTGTTTTTGTTTGAAAAGAAAAAGCCAACTTTTAGCGAAAATGCCACTTTTTCGCTGTCATTAAAAAATGATCATAAATTAATAAACTCAACACTTGTAACAGTTTGGACTACTGATTTGAATATAGATTTTATTGATTTGATTATAAAATTATTTGTAAAAATGTATTTATTTTTGGACACAATACGGGAGAAAGAAAAACTGATACGTATTTAACCGGTTAAAAATTTGCTGCGCTTGATATTCTGAATTCCTCTCGTAGCTCACACAGAAAATCTACTTATCGCAGATCACGGAGGATTTGATACGACATCGGACTCGGTCAAATACTTTAATTCCATAGAATATCTTTCCATCGGTTTTTTTTTTTTTTTTTTTTGCTTTTTTTTTTTTTTTTTATTAATGATCGATCCGCGACAAATCTGAAAGCTTTTTCCAAGTAGAGCAATAAATATTGTTGACAACAAAGTAATGCAATTTTTGTGAATTTTTTTTTTTAAAAAAAAAAGAAAGAAAAAAAAAAAAAAAAAACGTGGATTTTTGTGGAACCATGAAACAACATTCTGTAGAGTGGGAGGTGAGTGATGGTGGAATTTATTGGCGCAAGAACCAAATGTGGTCATGCAGTGCCAAACAAGTTGTAACTGTGATCAAGCGGAAAGAAAGTAAAAAATGGTTGACAAGGGAGATCGAAAATAAAGAAGAATCTCCAGTTTATCCCGGGGGCGCTTCAACCGTGTTTACAACAAAGAGCAGGGTCGTGATGACCGTACCAATTTAAAGAAGGAAGCCTCTGTGGGCCTTATAGAGGAAGGACTTTACAAATTCAGTTAACTTTATCTCTTATTAGATAGAAAGGATGAAATTCTTGTTCCCTGTCCTGATTTTTTACTTTGATTTCACATGAAGACATGAGGCAAAATTCAGCCTTCCATTTCCTTGCTGCCCAAAACGGTGTTGTGTTCATTGCGATTAGAACACCGCATTCATCATGTAGGTAAAACTCCTTCCTCTACAATTATGAGATTTGATACGAATGCGGATGAAACGTAATAGAGGCTTCTTTAATAGCGATTGGTGATTTACATGCATTTTGCCATAGAAGCCACAAGTTATTTCAGGTTTAAATAATCGTTTTATATTTTCCCTTAATATAAATTGTTTTATAAATAGCGAACTTTCCTTTAATACCTGGGGTTACGTTTTGATTTTATATTTGAATTCCAAGCCCTTTCCAATCAAATGAAAAGTTATTACGCATATAGATCAAGATAAGAAATATAACGAATCGATTTGAGAGTAGTAAAATATATATAAACATAATTGGAAGTGTAATTAATAGCAGTAAGTCAAGAATTGAAGTGAATTGCAATAGATGATCATCTGTTATTAAAATCGTTTAAAAGTTATTCCGGATTAGAGTAAATAACAGGAGTCGAACCTGCAGTACTGGAGAGGTAGCTCGCTCAGCACGAGTGAATTGGTAAGCTCTGGAGAATTTTATTAATTAATTCTAAACTGAGACTAAGGCGCGTCGAGGACAATCCCACATTATATATGAAGAAACCTAATAAAAAGTGTTTGTATTTTTCTGATTAGACTTTATTGACTATTTAATTAAACCTTATGTTATCTATGGATTTAAATAGGAGGGAGGTGTACAAGTTTGGCATAGTTTTATATTCTTCATATACTCATTCATTTAGTCGTTAGCCCTCTAAAACAGAATGGTTTATTATGGAGTGAGTGAAAGTAAGTTTATGGAGCAAAAACAAATATCTAATTTGGCTATACAACGCCCAAACATGTGAAGATATGATCTAATCGTAGTAAAGACGGAAGAAAAAAGGTAAAATTGGTTGATAAGGTGGGTCAAAAAGAGAGAAAGATCGCTAGGGTATCCGGGGTCACCCGTGTTTACCAAAGACAATAAACTCCATTGAAAAGAATGATCTCAAAGGTGCCACAAAGTCATCATTTCCGTACCTATCTAAGAAGGTAAACCCTGACGGAAGTCCATTATGAAATGCAACGCAAAAAGGAAAATTATTTCACTCAAAGCACAAACACGCTAATTTGTTTGAAAAACTCTCGCAGATGTTTTTTTGAGATTCACGGGGTATTGCGTACGTCAATTTCCTTCATGCCAACGTTAAATTTGTGTCGTATAATACTGTGAGCTTTTGCAGAAGGTCGAAGCAGCATATCGGTTAAAAGAAAGTTCCATTGCGACCCAAGATGTTCTTTCTCAGAATATTTGGCAGCCTAGCGGTCATGGTCGTGGACTTGAGGTCGGTGTTGTTTTCGTCGAGCTATGGATTCGAGCCCTGATCCCACCAAAGACTCGCCGTGTAGCGGACCTGATACAGGAAAAATCTGATTGAGTTCCCAACTCCACCCGTTGACGTGGTATGAAAGTTGGGAGAGGGAGGTACTAGCTCAGGTATCGACCTCGTCATTTAACCATGGATCAAAATTATGAGGGTCTTCGCCAACAACCCTCGTATTGCTTCTGAGTGTTGATAAGCAATCAGTCTCATGACATTGCAAGAGACCACACTTATGGTGTAACATAAGTTTCACTGGACAACATTTGAACATTCTCATCATATGATTAGTCCGAATTTGGCACCTTCGAACTACCACTTGTTTGAAACTTTTAAAGAAGCGTTTAGATAAGAAATTTTTCTCAAACGAAGTAAAATTTATCGGCACACAACACGGCCGATTTCTTATTATCATCCAAGAATGAAAAGAATCTCTAGTAGGTTAGGTTGGGAAACATGTACAGATCTTAGAGGAAAATATGCAGAAAAATTAAAGTTAGAGTAAAGTCAGAGAGCTGGGCTTTGAGGCTTCAGGGCTCGAACCACAGTTCGACGAAAACAAAGCCAGCTGTGAATCCACGACCATGACCACTGGCTACCGTGACAATAATATACAATTGAAATTAAATAGTAAAGAACAAGGAAGAATCGTTATTGATGCACGGGGCCGCGGTAGCCTAGTGGTCAAGGTCGTGGACTAACGACCGACGGTTTTCGTTCAGTCGCGGGTTCGATCCTTGGCCGCCAAAGACCCGCCGTGTAGCCGGGGCTGATGCACGTTAAATCTGTTCGTGGCCCAAAGTCCTCCCGTTGGCGTGGTGTGGATGTTAGGAGAGGGGGTGCCAGCTCAGGTGTCGTCCTCGTCACTTGACCGTGGTTCAAAATTACGAGGTCCGTCGCCAATAGCCCTCGTGTTGCTTCTAGTGCGACGTTAATAAAAACTAAACTAAACTAAACTAAACTATTGATGCAGTCTTCTGCAGACAACTAAAATTTTAATGCAGGAAAGATATGAAAAGGAGAAAAGAAGGAAGAAGATTCGATAAAGCCGATTATGTAGATTAAAAGTCCAGATCACTAAACAAAATTGAAAGCTGAAATTGATTAAATATCAAGGTGTAGGTAAAAATATGCAAGGTGTAGAAATAAGAGAAATAAAAAAAAAATCAGATTGTATTAAAATCTAAAAGATATTTAAAATAAATCCGTTTAAAAATACATTTATCATTGGAAATTATTTTGAAATCGGATATCGCTCAAGACTTCACGTACGTAAAATAAAACTCTAGTCCAAAAGTTTTCAACGGAAATTTTAAGTACCGCCAACTCAGACTTCCGCAATTCAATCTGCGGGGAATCTTAGCCCAAAAAGGGTCAAGTATGAACCGTTACCTTTAGAACAAAAAGTCTTCTATTTCGCCTTCACGGTTAAAGTAAAACGAGTGTAGGTCGTTTGATAGAACATTAAATACCATCCTCTCGATGTTACGTTCTCAACTCAACGATTAGAACTCTCACTGCGGCTTTGAGTGAAACAGAACGAAACAAAGTACAGAAAAAAAGAACAACATTGAATCGAATTCCTGCTTTTTTACTTCAACAGTTTTAACCAAGCGAATTAATTGATTATTGGATGGTTTGAAACGGTTCATTTAGTAATGAGAATGAGAAAAGAATTTGAAAATTAAGTTATCGTCTGTTAAAACAAAAATGATTTTACAAAACCTCGAAATTATACTTTTGATAAATAATAGAATGGGTTTCATGTTTTTTTTTAATAGAGATAATCAACAAAGAAAAGTATTATCCAATGCTTTTGACTTCTATTTATCTTTTTCGTGTTGAAAATTTCATAACCATTATGGATATGGCCTGCAACTGTTTTATTTATGGTCTTATAAGCTATTTTAATTAATAAGCACTAATTAATTTCATCATAAATCTTTACCATTTTCAAAACGTTTGAAACGTTTGAAAATGGTCGTTTGAAACGTTTCAAAACGTCTACTAATGGTCAGAGAAATGCATTTAAGTTGTGAATCCATGTACTTTGATAATTATGAAGAAAGAAGTATGTTACGGAAATTATCACTCTTTGATCATAAAAAAATTTTAAAATTTGGAAAATTGTTTTGAATGAATTAGATATATTTTCTAATTTCATCATAAGAAAACTTAACATTAAATTAAAGCCTGAAAAGAATTTTAAAGTTTAAATTTTTTTAATGTTTCGTAATGAATGCTCGGTAAAATAATTTTTAAACGGAGAAAAGGAGTTTAGTTGACAAAAATCTAAAAATATTTTAAAGAGAAAAAATTAGAATATAATAAACACATAGTATTCTTAAAATAAAGAACATTTTTTTATGTAGACTTTTCTCAAATAACATTTATAATGTCATTTTAATTAAGCTTTTGATATCAGGATAGTTTACGATACTGTTACGGAAACAAAATTAGATTGGATGCAATGAGATAAAGTTGCATTCAATTTCATTCAGAACACATATAAGTGCTAATTTTGAAAATTCGTAAAGAGGGGGGAATATTGTTATAATAGGAAAATTACACACATTTACTACGAAAGGGTGGTTATACGAGTAAAAAAAATTTCTTTGACATATCAGCCTCTAGCAGCCTATCTGCTCAACCAAACGAAAGAAAATCGTAGTTATTATTATTTGAGAGTATGCGCACGAGATTGTGATGACAACAATATAGAGCTCATTTGGAAGAACAATGGAACAACCTTTTGAAAGGCAACACCCACACTAAAAACTAACCTCTGAATCAGTGTCAAATTTGTATTGGCGCTGTTCAACAGGTGGCAACACCCAAAGATAACATTATTAGCAACATCACCTGTCATAAAAAATAGGTTCTTTTTGAGCAGCGCCGTCAAATCTCAGACAATGATCAAGTAGCTATTATATATATATATTCCTTAGTTTCATTAAATCTTTTCGCCAGCAACAATATATTTCCAGCGGAGAATTTAATAGCTATTTAAAACTGGAACATAAGATCATCATTATGATTAAATAGTTGTTGTTTTGTAAATGTTAAATATAAGCGACATCAAAATAGATACCTTTCTAAATAATTCATCTCAAATAGATAGCTTACCAATCGGAAAAAAAAGTTATTTTACTGACGAATCAAATGTGAATAATAAAGTTTTAGTTAAGCTGAGTTTTTTCAAGCAAAAGTTTAATTTATGCAGAAGAATGCAAATTCCTCAACGACGTCTCTCTCGGCAACCTTCGCCCCACAATCACTCGGTTGTTCCCAATAATTCCAAACGAATCCCGCTTTGCTGAGTCGTTCAGCAATCCCTTAAGGACTTCAAACGAGACAGAAATGAAAAAAAAAAAAAAAAAAAATCGAATGACAAATCAGGCGGCACAGTATTTTCCCGTACATGTAAATCTTTCCCCCGCAATGACATAACAGAAACAAAATAAACTTTCTGCCGAAACAGAAAAAGAAAATAATCGTCGCTGCAGTCTCAAGGGCATAACAGAGCTTAGTAACAGGCTGGGTGAACCAAGCGAAAATAAAAAATCAAACGGTTCGATACCGCTGTGCACAAATTGCCTTGGAGCCTTTTAATATACCAGAAGGAATCTTAAGAATAACAGGAATGCTACAATTTCAGCATTCCGTCTTATTTTAAAATTCATGACAAATGTCGTTTCCATATTAAATGCTGCTGCTGGCAAAATTTTTGATTCCAATGAACTTGACGATGTGCATGGGAAAAGAATCAATAAACGATTTAAAGTATATACGGAAGAGTTATTTGAAAAAAAGAATTTCAAAAAACTTGAAACGAATCTTTTCAAATAAGTTTTAAATTTGATCATTTAAAAAATAATGTATATTATTCTGAGGCTTGATTAAAAAAAAAGTAATGTATCCATGTCCCCCAACTGCTTATTTTTTTTACACTTTTTCCAAATTTTTTACTATATCTTAAAACTAAGGTGTCGTTGGTGTGTTGAAAACCGAAGAATATAACGATTCAAATGAATGAGTGAGTGAGTGAGTGAGTGATTGTAAAGTTTATTGGCGCAAGAGCCAGATATGACTATGCTGCGCCAAACAAGATTAAACTGTGGTCTAGACGTGAAGTTGAAAGAAAAGGTAAAAGTGGTTGACAAGAAAGAGGGTCGAAAATAGAGAAGGATCGCTAGGGTATCCCGGGAGACGATTCAAATGAAGAGGAGGTTATTGCGGTCAAGCGTCAGTACACTTTGCGACTTTCTTCCCGTAAGATGAAAGAGCATCTTACGGGACATCACTTCCGTTCTGCTGAAGAGGTGAAAGCTGCCATCAAAGTTTGGTGTCGATTAAAGCGAACCAGTCACACGTAGGCCCGAGTACGTGGAGAGGGAGATAGAGAGTATATTGAAAAGTGAATAATTTATTATAAAAAAGGTACATGTAACTTTCAGGGACAACAAGAATTGTGAAAATAGACTTAAAAATAAAAAAAGCTATGGCAATGAATACAATTCTTTTCAATCTCAAGCCTCGTCATTCTTTTATCTCCTTTTAAAGATATTATTGCACAAGTTTAATCAGAGCATTGCTATGACAAAAAAAAATAATTCTATTAAAGAACTAATAGTAAAATAGTTTAAGCCTCTCTTCGCGAATTATTAAAGAAGGTCCCAAAATTTGAACATTTTTCCCGATAAAAAAGCGCTCCAACATTCATTTTTTTTTAATTTTAACTTTGCTATTCTTTGCAGAATAACATATTTTATAGTACTACTCATTTCTGTCTCAAACAGTCCCTTTTTTTATGTAAAATGTATTCCATGTTTCCTCCCTTATGCTATAATGCTAATTGGCCTTTACATTTTTAAGCATTCAAATGAAAAATGGCGTATTTTAAATTTTCAGAATATTGTATCATGAACGGATGTATGTGTTACAACGACGTAAATTTATACGAAAATTGGAATAATTTTTTTGTCTGGATTCATGTTCGAAATTTCGATCAGGTTCTTTGACATAAGGCGAAGACAGTCCTAAAATGAACTGTAGTAGTTTCTCGACTTACAAGCGACATGAACTTTTCAAGACACGAACTATTTTTCACATTATATTTCAAACTGCAGATATGAAATTGTTCTCGAAAAATGCATCGAGCCTCAATCTATTTACTTCGGGCTACAGCGCAGTGATTACGTAAGCGAATTAAGTAACGAATACCTGTCCCGCCATTAATCTTCTACTGTCTTGTTTGGATTGCCTATCATTAAATATTCTTTTTTTCAGAGAACAAGTATAATAAGTTGACATACGCTATAAGCTCATTAATTTGTGATATTATTCTGGGTCTGGTAATTTAAAATTCGAGAAAAATTATCGAATTTTATAAAAAGGTTTATTTTGTGCTAAAAATCACTCATCTATTTCAATGGCCCTGGCATCAATATGTCTTTATCGAAATAACATGGTAGTAAAACTAAACGAAAAATAACTGCTGAACATCGATATTTCCGAGAAAAGTTGGAATTGGAGTATTTTTGAAATAAAAGCTAAAATAAACTGCTTGATATGTAATAATTCTATTAGTGTTCCAAAGGTACATAACATAAAACGTCACTGTGAACAATCACCTATGATATAAATCACAAGGAACAGTACTGATGCTACGAAGGTAAGATGTGAAAACTACCTAACTATTTATTATGCGATCCTCGTGGCTTTTGTCTTGGAAATTGGCCCACAGCTGAAAATGAATTTGACGTGCTTGTTCAGAAGCATAGTCTCCCAAATTTTTTTTGGCCTATTACCCCCTCCTCGAAGAAAAAAACCCGGCTCCCATTCTTGAAAATTAATAATGTTGTTTTAAGCTTTTAGACCTTTCATGAATACTTAAAAATACTTCCGAAAATCAGAAAAAGAAAGTAATCACACAGAAACGTATATTATCTCCACTCTTTCGAATGTGCATTTTACACTATAACATAATTTAATTGAATAATCTACATTTGAGAAGAAAAATAGGAAATTCCATAGCATTAACATAAAGCTTGGAAATTCGTGCTGGCGAAAGCCTTAATTTCGTCGTGACCTGTTCAAACTTTTAAAAAAAAGCTTTGTTGATCGAGCCTGATTTTTGATCGTTTATTAACGATTTAAAAACGACAAGAAAACTATTGACGACGGACATCGTAATTTTTAACCCGAGCCGAGTGACGAGGACGATACCCAAACTGGCACTTCCCTCTCCAAGTTATTTTGAAGTTTAATGGTGCAAGAGCCAAATGGGGCGCTGCGCCAAACAAGGTGTAACTGATTTAGAAATGGGAAAAAAATGGAAGAGAGATAAAAAAGTTAATAATAAGGACGATCGAAAACAGAGAAGGTTTTCTAGGGTATCACGGGTGTGGACAGATGCCCGTATTTATCAAAGACAGTAAGACCCATGGGAAAGAAGATCACTAGGAAAACTATCGAAACTTCCACACCATATCAATTGTTGGAGCTTCGCTAGATTTGAACCTGTATCGTTGATCGAGCAGGAACAAACGAAAACACACACCAGTGTTCCGTGTTGTACACTAACCATGCTCCATTCGTTCATGTACTAGCCAGAAAAGTATAGGGAACGAAGTTTTAACGTACCAATGCTTACTTCTCATATGAGTTGATGTTGTTTATAAGATGTTTAGAACTATTCGTTGAAACATGCATTCTATGATTAATCGAGTCTTTCAGAGAATTCTTAGAATTTGGATCAGTGATCGGTAGTTATCCCAGGAAATTAACCTTAGACCAAAAACGCTCCTTTAGATCTCTTAAATGCCCACAGGTGGGCGGTAGACCGATCTCATTGGGAATTACTGCTCCAAAGCAAGTGATTGATTGTTAACATTTCACTGAGAAGCAGTACAAGAGATATTGGCGACTGACATCATAATTTTGAACCTCGGTCAAGTGATGAGGACAACACCTGAGCTGCTTCTCTAAACTTCCCCACTGCACTTACTGGAGGACTTGGGACTTCGGCCAGATTTAATCTGCCTAACTACTCAGCGTGTCTTTAATTTCATCAGGGCTCAAAACCATCATCTGCCGCTAACCCCCGACCATGACCACTAGGCTACTGCTGCCATCTGCTCCAGAGCAAAATGAATGATTCTAGTATAATTGTAGAATGATTTCAATAATATTCGTTATAGAGCTTCAGGGAGTCGTTAATTCAAAGCAATATTTCTCAATTTTAATGAAGCACCTTTACATATTCGAGCGTTATTTACCCGAGCACAATCGAAATTTTCCCAAAAGGATATTATCAAAATCTTCTTTTGGGATTTCAACGATACCTCTCTATTTGTTTTGTCACTTTAAGATAAAACGCGATTCTCTCAGTTTGCAGAAATTAGGTGTGAAAGACAAACAGTTTCTGAAAAGCGAAACAGCTGTCTTTCTTGAGCAGTCCATCACGACTTGCGCAAAAGTAAAACTTTAAGTTCATTCATATTTCCTATCACACTCCATTCATTCGCTTAGTATAAAGCAGAAAGGAAAACAGGTGCTTCTTTCCAAAGATCACAGAGCTTGTGACAAAGAGAAACATGTGGACTGTCATTAAATATTTTTAAAATGCACAAGGGCGGATCAAATATTAAAGACACTTTCTGAAATACTAATTACCAAAATTACACCAATATTGTTTACTAAATAGTCTCCTTTAAAAGCTACACTTTTTTCCAAAGTAATGGGAATTTTTTATTTCAGTTTGATTTAGGACGTGTACGATGCAAATGCATACATGTCTCCCAATTTTTTATTCGATGAAAACCCTTCTTTTAACGCTTCTTCGAGGGGTCTAATGGTAAGTGAATGAGTGATAGTGAAGTTTATGGCGCACAAGAGCCTTATTTGGCTATGCTACGCCAAAACCATGTGTAACTGAGATCCCAACGTGGAGAAGAAGGAAAATTTATTGACACAAAGGAGGGTCGAAAGTAAAAATGGATTGCTAGGGTATACCGGGGGTGCGTCATCCGTGTCTACGAAAGACAGTATACCCTATAAGGGAGAAAAAAGATCACAAAGGAGCCTCGGAGTTATGATTCCCATACCTATCCTGAAGGTAAGCTCTTGAGAGGAGGGGGGGTTGCCCGAGTGTTGTCCTGTAAAGTTTAAGTTTTCTTGTGTAAAGGCCAGCAGTATCAAGTCTTGCATTGTCCTGGAGAGGAACATTATGGATCGAAATGGAACATCTTATGGACTGGTAAATTGCTTTAATTTTTTTCAAAAAGTTTTTTTTTCTTTTTAAATCTCATTCATCGTACCTTCGACTTATTAGAAATATTAAACGAGAGAGTTCTCTCACACTTAAAATTTAACGTTTTACAAAACCCGCTAAAAATATGTGAGGTAAATTGAAACGAAAAATCTAATTTCAATTTAAAATATTAAAAAAAAAAATAATGTAGTAAAAGATGTTTTATAGTAAGGATGACTATTTTACTATGTATTTATTTAAATATAAAATCAGTTTTGTTTAATTTCGTACTATTTGTATTGGGGCTAAATTCATAAATGAAAACATTTGTGTCAACTGATATACATATTTCCAAGAAATGCTAACGGATGGTAATTTTATTATAAACCATTGCTATTTTACATTTCATTTACATCGCTGTTGAAATTTTCGTAGTATATTTATAACTGGAGTAACACAAACTGGTCATTCACAATATTGAAATCATCTTCACACAACCACGCACACGATATTCCAGGTGTTCAAACACGAGTTTGGTTCCCGGCGTTTTGCGGCACAGACGCATCTTCAAAGAGGAATGCCCGCGGGTCAGCCTCGTACTTGACGACTCCCGAAAGAGTTGCGCACTTTTTCCTGTAGTCGTGTCATTACTTTGATCCTCATTAAAGAAAAAGAAAGAGAGAAGCAGACGCGGGTTCTCCAGACATGCCAAGAGCGGCGGCATGAACTTCGCTTAGGTCAACGCATAATGGGTCAAACGGCTTCTACTTCTGGGTTTCGAAATATCTGTAATATTCCGAATAAATGATACCGATTTAACATTCTTCCATCCTCGTAAGCTTCTTTTCGGTATACATCTTTGACGGGTCTCTACTGGTATATAGCTTTTGTGTTTTTTGCTTGGCGTACTTTTTGGCGTGTGTCTTCTTAAGTGTACATCTCTTGGCATCCCTCTATTGGTGTACGGCTGTAATTATCGAGTGGTTATTGTCACAAAGTCGTGGTAGGTTATGTTTAAGCTGAGCCACTCATTCGAATCCTGATTCTATTAAAGAATAGTTGTTTAGAGGAGCTGATGTATGTTAAATCTGTTGGGACTCAAAGACTTCGTGGTGATATGGCTTGAATAAGAAAAGTAGGGCACTACCTCATGTATCGACCTCGTCATCTGACCGTGATTTAAAAATATGTGGCAGACCGGGGACTGGAAAGAACGTTCCAAGCGTAGTTATGACGAAAGAGGTATAATAATAATCCATTGGTACACATTTTTCGGTACGTCTCTATTGGCGTATTTCTAAATATTGCTCTTTGGTATATATACATATTTGTACCAAAATGTATTTCGTCAAAAATATTTAGTCTGAGTGTGTGTGTGCGTGAAAACTATAGCCATAACTAGAAAATTGGGGGAAAGCTATTATTCATCAATCTTCGCAATTTTGTTCAAATGAGCCGGAAGGTTTCTAATAATATTGCATTATCAGTACGATATCTATTAAAGAATAGTTGTGTAGAGGAGCTGATCCACGAAATTTAAAATTATATCCTTAACTTATAAGGTCCAAGAAATTTAAAATTTTATGGACCTGTTAAGCCTAAATTTCCCATGTTTCGATTATCTATATTCAAAATCTATTCCATTTAATAAACTAAGAATGCAGTCTTATAAAGACAAATTTCATTGTAAATAAAGTTACTGAATGGGATATGTAATCCAGAAAACATCTCAGTAAAAGTAATGATCTCTAAAATATTTGCCTATAAGAAGCAAAAACATTAGAAAATAAACCAAATAGGGGGTATATCAGTATGAAATTACGTAAAAAACCAACGCTATTGTGAAATAGGGTTGAATAGGGTATTTAATATTTCAGCTGGCAATTCATTTTCATCAATACACGAAATTTCCATACCACTCAGATACTGTTTTTGAAATTGTTAGATACAGTATTAAACTACGTATTATTGCTTGCACAACACATGAGCTT
Organism: Nephila pilipes; assembly: GCA_019974015.1. Taxonomy (NCBI): domain Eukaryota; kingdom Metazoa; phylum Arthropoda; class Arachnida; order Araneae; family Nephilidae; genus Nephila; species Nephila pilipes. The sequence goes on along the minus strand of BMAW01109856.1, from coordinate 93,607 downwards.
TTTGTTGACATAATGCAACCCCAAATTCATGAAATAACGGGCTCTATATTAGAAGAGATACCATGGTCTGTAACCAACATAATGCGGAAACTGATTGTGATTGTTTTTTTACATCGCACTCAGAAACAACACGAGAGCAATCGGAGACAGATTTAGTAATTTTGAACTTCGGGTCAATTAACGAGTAACCACTTCCCTCAAACTTTCACACGACGCCATTGGGAGGACTTGGGACCTCAATCAGGTTTAACGTTCATCATTCCCGTTACGCAGTGGTTCTTTAGTGGTATCAGGTCTAAGACCCACGACTCGACGAAAACAACGCCGCCCGCGAGTCGGCGACACTAACCACTAGAATATCGTAGCCACAATACTATTTGCAAGGAAACTTTTATGAAGTATTAACTTTCCTCAATTCTGTTAAGTTTTGTTATGCCATATTCTAAAAGTAATTAGAAATGCCTTGGTGAACATTTTTGGAAATAGAACTTACACAAAGGCATTTTTTTTAATGTTCGATTCCGTGATTTTATTACGTGTTCTGCCAACCTGTACTTTATTTTAATTACCAGGACAATAATAGTACTTACTAGTAACTTTGAAAATTTCACTAATTGCCATTTTCTAAATTTCAATTAATCCATCAATTAGAAAACACTTTAAAAATTGCATATGTCTCCAAATTTCATTCCCATGTAACACCGTTGACAGTTAACCTGATTTTTAAAAAAGCTACTCGATAGAGATATTAGTTTGCATTTTACGAAACACAACTCATAGTTTTTAACTCTTATTATTCTAGAAATGGTTTCATCGTATTTTATTAGTCAAGACCTAACCGATTTTAAAAAAATTTATATCATAAATTTTTTTTCTCCATTTTAGAAATAGACAGTATTTTAAATTAAATTGAAAACTTAGACTTTTTTCAAGATTATTTATCATTTCTTTCCCATTTTGCTGTAAAATGTATTTTATCTATTTATTGATAATATGGTTTCTTAATTCAATATGAAAAAGAAACATTTTAATATAAAGGTAATAATAGAACTGAAGACAAAAATAGGAGAAAATTAGAAATACGCTTTCGACATAGTCTATAAAGATCAGTCAATGTGGTTCTTGATAGTTTTTATTTGGATATATATATATATATATATATATATATATATACTTAAATTTATACGGCAGCTAACTGTTGCCGAAGGGCATTTAGGAGGCTCTGGACGTGTTTGTGCAGTTAATGCTTATATTCTGCACAAAGTAAATGTGAAGCAAAATACCCTTAAATCATTTTAAATTGTAAAATGGTTGTTTATTTCGTTTAGAGGAGATTTTCCGATGATAAGAAAACCACAGGATCAATGTAATACCATTGAAAAGCAAAGGCGATTAGACGGAACACTACACTTTTTATGTTCTGGACAAAAAAGGATTGCCTCGAGTCTGTTCCAATAGACAAATCGTTGGAGACAAACAAATCGTTGGAGACATACATTTAAAATATTAACAAACGTATGTTTGTTAATACTTTAAAATCGTTGGAGACATGCAAACATCCAATATTTATCATTGTTCCAATAGATAAATATTGGAGACAAACTGGGAGCCCTGGGGGGAGGGGGGGTTAAGCATTTTATACTATGAAAGGTTGTAAAAATCAATTCAGTATTAGATTATAACTTCAATTTTCATTCATCTTTTATTAGTTTTCATTCTTTTGATGCAGATTCGCACGCATTTTATTGTTTGATTATTATGGACGAACTGTAATGACTAAAACATACATCCTTTATCTATAGGTACATATTATAACAAATATTGAACTTTCAAGGCTAAAATATTTAATACAAAAGTTTAAAAGTATCGTGCGTATTAATAAGTTATAAGTATTTAATATATTAGAGCTGAAGATTTTTCAAATATAAATGTATACATATAAATCAGTTTTTTAGTTACAAGTTGCTTCTGCGAATAAACTCAACCACGCAGCCAGCTTTTGACACGTAAACACTACTCCAACAACATTTTGCATTTAAAAAAATCGTTTCTTTCGACGCATCACGTGGTTGCCATTTTGTAACACGACACTAATTTAGATTTATTACAAACTATTCAAATCGCCAATCCGTATCAATGAAAAGAAACCAAGAAACTCT
>BMAW01109856.1:66757-83711 GCA_019974015.1 Nephila pilipes | reverse complement strand
GAGTCAAATATCCTTAATCAAACTCGAAACATATTTTCACACAAAGACAGATGCCCTAATTTACATATAAATTCGTGACGCTGTAGCACACTTTTGCCTTTCAGATTCACAAATGCTCCATAAATAAGCGATTTTTCTCTTGAATATATAAAGCGAAAAACCAATTTAGCATTATATTATAGGAGATGAAATAGAAAATACATTTTGTGCGTAAAAAATAAATCGATTCATAATGAAATATGCTACTCTCCAGTGGTGTACTGATGGGGTGGAATTATGGGGGTTGTAACCCCTCTGTCCATGAGGATTCCTGTAGACTGAAATTTTAAAACTGAAACTTTTTAGACTGAATTTTTAATTTTTTTTTTCAGAATAAAAATTATATTCGAAATTCCATATTTCACATAAGCAATTTTTTTTTATCTTGGAAATAAGCAATGAAATTATAAATTAATTTTGAGATATGAACTGACATGGGAGAAAAGCTGTTCTCTGCCTCTCCGAGAAAAATTTCTCATTGCGCCCCTGCTAAATTCTACAGAATAGTGAAATCAAAATATGAAGGGGAAACTCATGATTGTCGTAAAGAGGGCGCTGTTATTAAATTATTTCTTGTTAATAAGAGCGCCGTTTGGACGAGTTGATAAGAGTTCTACAAAAAGCGATCGGACAACTTCCCTTCGAACCCAATGGTCGAGGGTTCGAAATGACGCAGTCACTTAAGGTCACCCGTCCTTCTCCGCAAAAGAGTAGAAAAATAGCCTTAAAGGTGGGGCGAAAAACATTAGCCGCCGAGAGCATATCGTTTTATCAACCTTAATGGGTTATTGTTTCTTACTGGCATTTTGTTTCTTCTACATTTCCTATATGGCAGATCTTATTTACTGTGTTCTCATCCATGATCTCTGTTCTCAAAGTAACTTAGTAATAACCTGTTGCTTAGAATGCCTCAAAATGTGTAACTGGAGTCTGTTTTGGTACATTTTCCTCTTCCTCGTTGTTTGACACCTCTTCACCTAGGACATCTCAAACAATAACTCTTCCACTGTGTTTATCCCAACAACTGATTAATCATTATCAATTGTTATCTACATTTTTAGCAAAATCACGTAATGTCGGTCCTGTTTTTAAAAATTTTGTTTCGGCTTTTCTCAAATTTTCATCTGCACCTGGTTGTCTCACTGGTTCATGTGCAAAGAAATTCCCAAGAGCTTTATCCCGGCATGCTGCAATAGATTCAGGTTTAACAATATTCTACTCTTCCCGCATTATTTTTAATGGGTTTTCTTTAACTCAAGTTGTAACTTTGTCCGGGTTAAGACTTTAAAAGCCTTTTTTCTCACATTTTAAAGCGCTCAAGCGAGCTGAAATTTTCTATGCACGATTGTTTCGGATGACAATACAATAATTTAACAAAATTAATACAAATTAATTGATTAAAACTAATTATTGGAAGAATGGAATGCAACGTTGCCCACTCACATTGTGTGTTTGGTTTCAAAATGTGTTGCCAATTTTTAATGCATTTTTTTATGATATACTTCTCGTTACGCCCCTGCTAACACCCCATTTCCTATTCCTAATACCAGGGCGTTTGAGTTTAGTTTTTATTAATGTCACTCTAGAAGCAACACGAGGGCTATTAGTGACGAACCTCGTAATTTTGAACCATGGTTAAGAGACGAGGACTTCATCTGAGCTGGCACCCCCTCTCCTAACTTCCACACCACGCCAACGGGATGACTTTGGTCCCAGACAGATTTAACGTGCATCAGCCCCAGCTACACGGCGGGTCTTTTGCGGCAAAGGATCGAACCCTCGACTAAACGAAAGCCACAGGCCACGAATCCAAAACCATGCCCACTATGCTACCGCGGCCGCGAGTACCTTTGAACCACTCGATAAAATGAGTAATTTTTTATTCTCTCATACAAGCATATTGATCTCTAGTTATTCTATTCACCGATCATTTTTTCCTATGATTACGTAGTTCGAATTAACGTCACTTTACAGTTGCATGGAGGATACTGGCGAAGGATTTCGTAATTTTGAGCACATTCAAGAGACCTTGTAAGTACACACCTTGCACCACACCTAGTAAGAATTTAAGGCTCAGTTCCATTTATTGAACAGCAGCTGTGTGCCTTAAAATCCCAGCTTAAAATTGCAGGGCGAAGGGGGGGGGAGACTGCATTCTTCAGAAATCAAGTCACGTCAATAAATACAGTACTTTTATTTTAGAAAGTTCTCAAATAAAATGCAACTTCCATAAATCAATATTATTTCTGAATGTAACTTTCCGAATAATTTTCTAGTAATTATCATGCTCTAAGTTTAAGATAACTGATTAAAATCAAAAAACAATTTCTTGTCATGTGATTGATACACGTGAGTAAAAAAAAAAAAAAAAATCAATGAATTGTGGATCGTAACCGTAAAGTGACGTAAAAGACGGTTATTATAATAGTGACGTTTCCTTGACGAATATTGTTTGTATTGCTTGCTATACTGAGGAAGAATCTAGAAGTCTCGTTTTCATTCTGTAAGGGCTCTTATACTTTACAAAATAGGAATATAGACGAAACGTCTTTTTTTTTTATTGATAAATAAATTGTCCCCTTTTAGAATGGTGCTGTAAGAGTAAAAAAAATTTATTATAAGCGCTAAGTCATTCTGAATATTCAAAAATATACTCTTTTACGTCATATTTATACAATTATTTAATCGTTTTTATATTATGAGGATTGTCCAGAAAGTAAGAGTGCTCAATTTCTTAAAAATAAAAATTTTACCATATTTGTGGAAAATTTTCAAACTTCTACGCGTACAAAGACTATTTTTCGACGTAGTTACTGTCCTTTACAATGCATTTAGTGTGGCGAGGGATGAGCTTTCTTATATGACTTTGCCAAAATAAAAATCTTCCACCACCCATTTAGTCTGTTGTTCGATGGCACTCTGGAAATTTCATCAGCGATCGAAAATCTTTTTCTAACCATAAGCGATTTCAGCTAGGTGAAAAGATGAAAATCTGAAAGTGCCAGATCAGAGCTGTGAGAAATGGGGAGGGAAAAGGTGACATCCTAACCTAATGAGTCCTAGAGGAGCTTTTTAGCGTTGGCTATGTGAGGACCCTTCCTTCAGTATCGCCCTACATAGTTTTTACAGTTTTCTCAGAACAGCTTGGCCTTCCGAGCTTTTCCTAGTAGCATTAATTGAATAAGGAGAATAGCTTTACGGTCTCTAAAGACAAAGGCCATGATTTTTCGGCCGAAAGGTTTTGATTATTATTATTATTATTTTTTTTTTTTTTTTTTTTTTTTGGTGAAAGCTTTTCACTCACGATAACATTTGTATACATCAGTATGGTTCATAACATCGATTACGCAAACAGTTATTATTTCGTTAAAAATCTGGAACAGCACTTTTTTTTTCTCGCAAGAACAAACCGGATTACGCTCTGCAACTCACAGCTGACGAGATTTGGAATCGAGACACTCGTTTCAACATGGCATTACAAGAATTTTCAAACGACTGAGGCAAACGAATACTCATTCAAATTTCACGTTTTTGATACTAAACTTAGTGTAGCCAAAAATTATCTTTGAGGGACAGAGGATCAATACTCTGAGCTCTCCTCGTAGTCTGTCACAGATTACCAAACAGCTTTTGCATCCAGTTTAGCAGTCTAGTTATTTTAAATAAGAAACCCACTCATCTCTTTAAAATACACAATTATCACTTGCCCACTTAGCTGATTATTATAATTAACCATTACACGTACATAAAAACATCTTCAGGACGTCTAATCGACTTCCTACATGCTCTAGAAATGTAAATTTCTTCAAATGTGTAGTGGTTTGGTATTACATTTGTGCGTGAATAATTATAGAAAACAAGATATACATATAAGTTCGTATTTATTTGAATTCTTATTATTAATTTATTGTTCCGATGCATTTTTTAGAATAGATTATATTCGTCACGGTAACCGAGACTTCTTGGACAAGGAAAAAGGAGCTAATTTTATGTCGTTTAAATAATTATCCCTCTTAAATTTTTTTAAATTAAAAGCATTCGTAGTTATACTTAAAGATTTAGATATCTATATTCTTATGTATATGCTTAAGTAAAGAAAATTACATTTATAAGCATAATTAATTATGTATAAACAATTAATACATAAGCCGACCCATGTAATTTAGCTTGGAAAAAGCTACAAAATACTATCGATTTATGCACAGAAATGTAAAGTGAAAAGATAAACATCGAATTTTATTGCAGAATATCGGTGAATTCTAATTAATAAATTTTAATCGTAAATGTCCGGGAGTCGTCTCAGAAATTCAAAGGAAATCAGACTGAGGACTGAGTTGCTCTTTTTTTTTTTTTCATCAAGCATAATTACGACCGTCAGCTTGAGAGGAATATCAATAGTAAGCCTTTTTTTGAAGAAAACATAGGAAATTAGAAAAGATATAACAGGAGAACGGTTGTAGTTCGCACAACTGTTATTTAATCTAAATCTAAATCCAGAGGCGACTTACCGCTGTCAATGTCAATGATTCTGTAACAGAAAATTGCACTCACTTCTTCTAAGCTCAATCTATGGAAGAGATTGAATTTAGGCTGTTTGGATTTAGGGTTTACCCTCAAAAGGAGAGATAATAGATTAAAAAGTAAAAAAAAAAAAAAAAGAGGGATCATGTATTGCTACAAAGAGAGATTGACTTTAAGCACAATATTTTTAAAACGTTTTTATGTATTTCACTTGGTGTGTATCAGTGTGTCATCAAATTTTCGATCGTTAATTTAACCAACTTCCCATCAAGCTAGAGCTTTGAAACATTGGGAATCGTTCTTACTCGCCAAACAATGCAATATTTAGACATTTGCGACAAGTTTTAACTAATATTTTCTTTAATAATGCAGTTTAGCCCAACCACTTGGCGCGATTTCAAAAATTGGCACAAACTTGGCGATTTTTTTGGCTGAACATTAAGTTCGTAAAACCGACCAGGGTAGCCACATTTGGCAAAATACTGCCAAATAACTCTTGTCGCCAAGGGTGGTTGGGTTAAACTGCATTCCAAACATTTAATTTACCGGATGAATTAATTAATTTTAGTTACTTTTAACGTTTTTATGTATTTCACTTGGTGTGTGTGTCTGTGTGTGTATCAGTGTGTCATCAAATTTTCTATCGTTAATTTAACCAACTTCCCATCAAGCTAGAGCTCTGAAATTTCGGGAACCATTCTTACTTGCTTTACAATGCAATATTTAAATATTTGCGTCCCGTTTTATCTAATATTTCAATAATTTTTTTTAACAAACTTTCCCACCATATAAAAACGTTGGTTTTTATCTCGAATTATTTACTGTTTAATCTATTATATATCTCCATTTGAGTGCTTAAGACTCCATCTACGGGCCATTTAGATTTCGTTAACGTAATGTTAATCCTATGGAATTTCTACTACCGTCTTCAAGTGTATACTATTTTATCTATTTGAATGCAATAAAATGCATCCGAAAGAGCAAAAAATAATGAAGGTTTTTCCGAATTACATTTTTCCTCCGATGTTTAAAATTTTTTACTTCTATTTTAATGATTCGTTTGTGGGTTTTCCGGTCTTTGAAAGAATTCTAAAATATTTTCAAAAATAGAGAAGAAAATGTAATTCCGCAGAAACGTTCATTATTTTTTTTTTTCTCTTTTAGATACACGTTTTTACATTCAAATAGATAAAATAGTAAATATTTGAAGACGTTAGTAGAAATTCCATAGGATTAACATTACGTTCCCGAAATCAAAATGGTCGGTAGACTGGAGCCTTAGAGAGGAAGTTTGCAAAGTAAACTCGAAGATGTAGATCTTGTCTTATAAATATGCACATACTTCGGAAAATGAACGTGTGTTTGTTGGAAGAAGTAGAAACGCTATAGAACAAAATAAAATCTTACAAATTGATTTATTTTTCATTAACGTTGTTTTTGGAGTGACTAACAGAAAGGATTAACAACACGAAAGATAAATCCGGTTGAGCTGCATCAAAGGAATATACATTTGTGGTACAGAAGTTGCATAAACAAAAAAAGGGTAAAAATTATTTGACAAGAGAAAGGCTCGAAAATACAGAAGAATCGCTACCGTATCCCGAAGGCGCGTCATCCGTGTTTACCGAAAATATTAAGCCTAGAAGGAGAGAAGAAGATCCCTGGGGTACATCGGGCTCGTGATTCCCTTATTTACTTAAATAAGGTAAGCCCTTGGGGCCTCGCTACTCTTAGAAGGAAAATGAAAGCTAGTGAACCTCGGTTAAGGGACGTAACACCTGAGCTGACGCCAACTTGAAGTGTTTCGAACTTTGGTAGATTTAACATATATGAACTCCTCTACATGATAGGTCTGTTTCAGAATCAGGGTTCGAACATTCGATTTTACTCGATTCTTGCCATTCTCGAACTTACAACTATAACCACTTGGCTCAGGTGGCCTAAAATCATATCAAACTATTCAATAAAAAGGAGCAAAATAAATAAATAAATAATAATAATAATAATAAAAGAATCGAGAAATATAGAACTAAAAGTATTTGAAGATTTTTACGTTTGAAAATCTGCTCGACAAAAAGCATTTCAATAACGATGATTTTATCGATAGACAATACTTATTTATTCTCAAGTGATTTTTTTTTTTTTTTTTTTTTTGAAGTTCGTGTAATAAGTTTCGTGTGTCAAACATAATTTTTATTTATTCTCCTATGAATTTTTCTTTCCTGCGAATTCTTTTCTCTGTACACCTTTAAAATGTGATTTTTGGTCAAAAAGCCTATTTTTTATTATTGTTATTTACGGTCTACTATTAAAGCTTGTTTTCATAGCTTTCTAGAATAGTTTGAATTTCTTTTGAAGATAGATTCAATCTTGCATAAAGCTTGAGCATTTAGGCATTTTAATATTAGCCTGTCTCAACGTTTTAAAACCGGAAGTAGCATTTTGCAATCAGAAATTGAGCTTTAATGTTTTTTTACTTTAATATTTTAAGAAATAGCCCATCAAAGTGTCTTCCGACACGCAAGATGAGTTTTAAAAAGAAAACAACGAAATTTGAAATCTTTAAATTGCTTTGATTAAATCTGGAAATAGAAATGGCTTCGTTGCTGCCTTATCGGTGGTTACTGGAATGGTATTATACCTGGAAGTAATGTCATTTTATTATATTACATATAAAAAGCCACAAAAAATGTCAATAGATGTTGAATTTGAATCTATGATAGCTGATTATGCATGTCTGTTCAATTAAAAATGTTCGTTAGCTAAGATGGAAACAATCGGTGCATCTACGATAACTTAGAGATCTGTAAATCAACGAAAATTAAAGTATGGAGATGGCGATTTCAGAGTGCATATATATATATATATATATATATATATATATATATATATATATATATGATGATGATGATGATTTATCTTTACTTCATATTAGTTTCTCATAAAGCATTTATTCTTATTTCCTGATATCATTCCTTTTTAACTTAATTAATGAAATCACACGTTTTTAAAAATTCGCTGATAATGCAGTTCACACAGCTACAGACCTGTAGGGATGATTCCTACCAGACTTTATGTCTGAACTTAAATTCCCTCGAAGTCCCTCTATTCATCCCACATGTTTTCTATGACGTTTATTGTGAAAAGTCCCTGCTATATAACCTGTTACACAGCGAAAAGTTCTCTCTTGCTCTTATAATCTTACGCTCTTACTGTTCTCTTACTTTTTATCCAACGGCGGAGTTGTATCTCCTGCGTGGAGAAATTGTCTCTCTCTCCGCTACAATAAAATAATTAATTAAAAATGAAATTGGCTTCGACTGTTTATGAAACTTAATTAAATAGTACTATATAAATATTTAAAAGAAAGGCATAACATATATATATATATCTGTGTGTGTGTGATCGCGCGTGTGTGTGTGCGTACGAAACATTTATGTGGTTATAACAGTGTAATAAAACTGGAATGCAGTGGTCATATCCAAAACTGAGCAGGCTCTCTGTTGCGAAAGCTAAAAACCAAAACTAAAGGTCTTTCCAGAAAAGGAAAATTAACTGATTCTTTTATAGACAGGCTCCCAAACTATTATGGAGTAGCTATTCATGCTAATGTATGCAGCTTACTGTCCATGCAGCAAAATGTGATTGCTCCGTTATTTCACTGTTCTTCAAATTCAAAAAAACTATTGCACGGACAATGTCCTTTATTGTAAAAGAAAGTTGGTGTTATTGTCAACGGTGCCTTGCTCTCTCTCCAGGCAAAATACAAATGAAAGAAAAATATTCTGGTTTACCAAATGATATCCTAATTGTAATAAAGTCAGTATATTTGGAACTGTATTTTAGAGATATATTGGATAAATGTTTACATGGCAAGACCCAAAATAGCAATGAATCTTTTGTCATATGCAAAGAGTACCAAAAGAAGTTTTTGTTTGTTTGAAAACTGTGAAATTGGGTGCATATGATGCAATTATACAATTTAACCGAGGACGTCAAAGCTACTTGAAAGTCTTAAATAAGGTGAACGTTGAAAATCCGGGGTTATATCGCCGTGAAAGGATATGAAAAGTTGGATTACAATCGAATCAGGGATTCGAAGCGCTATATAGCACCCATAACATATAAACGAAGAAAAGTTTTAAAGGCCTCTAGGAAAAAAACAATAACTGTGTTAACTAATACAAAAATAGTGAAATTTACAAATCAGGATCCTTTTAATATTAAATTTTTAACTAAGTAAAATTCTGGGTTGAAATGTACTTATAACTTTTTCTCAAAATAAAGATTTTATTATTTTGCTTAAGCGTAAGACATCAATTTGAAAAAAAATATGCATTTATAGCTACAACACTTTCATGAAATTTTCAAAGAGGATGAATTTAGGTTTTCAACCTTTGCTATTGTTGTAATTACACTATCTTACACCTTATTGTTGATACAAGTCGTAAATTATTACAACTTTTTTCGTTTTTTGTATGTGTGAAAATGCCAGCTTCTATAAATCTTTAAATATCAGAGCTGTAATTATGAGCGAAGCACTAAATCCTTAATTGGGTTCAAATGATTATAGTAAAATTTATAGAATTTAGATATCTCAATTTAAATTTTACTTTTGGTGTTTTGCAAAAGGGCCATTTTACTGGCATTTTTATATATACTTTGATTTTTTTTGGGGGGAGGGGGGTCTTTTAAGTTATTTATTCTGAAACATTGGTTAATTGCTAATTTAATATGAAATTGCATTGTTTTTTTTTTTTTTTTTTTTCTTTCTCTGAAACTTAAACTATTGTCACATTATAATTTTCTGTGTTTAAAAAAATAGCATTCTCTTTACACTTTACTTTTTCTAGAGAATTAGGTATTTTGAGAGTCTGGAAGCAGAATCGGTGTTCATCGTTTGCTTCATTTAGACAAAAAGAAAACCAAAAAAAAATTATTTTAATTCACTGAAGTAGTAATTTCTTATTAAAGATAAATTTATTTTTATGAATCTGTAAGAAATTTATTTTAAATTATATATTTCCTTTTTTTTTTTTTTTTTTTTTTTTTGGAAAAGGTGAAAAGGATCGGATTCTCGTCAAATTACTTCTGCATGATTTTCCTTCAGTAGCTGCAAAAGTGCTAAAAATCTTTTTTTAATTCCAATTATTAAACTTTCAACCTTACTTATTGCTACACTTGTTTCTCGCAATAAATCACATACTTTGACACTATCTGCTCCAAAATCCAGTTAATGTCAAAATAAACAAACGCAAGTTCATACAATCCATTATAATGTGCAAAATGAATAAAAATAAAATAAAACACACACTATGTTACACTCGTTTCAAAATCATAACTCGAGCGGGTCAAACAACAAGCAAAATTCTGTTGGGAAAATAGAACGAAAAAGGAAGTGTATTTGCTCCAAGTATTTGTTTAATTTACGAGGTTTAGCATGCACGACAGGAATCGCGTTATCAAATTTGCATCTGAAACGATTGCACGCTCCTCAGAGTAAACTTGAATGAAACTAGAAATGAAAACACATGTGAACTATTTTAGTTTGCTTAGAATGTATGTGATCTTGGTAGTTCCAGTGGTATATTTGCTCGACAGACATTTTTACAAGAATAGTTGTAACCCCATTTCCTCATTATTTAATCCTACAGCCATCTTTCTTTCTAATTAAATAGTCAATAATAACTGGATTCTAATTGAAGATACGCAAGAGCCAGGTAAAATATTTATCAATGAAGGATAGACAAGGTCGCTCTTTCTCGAATTCCATTTAACTTATCAGATCTAAATTAGAATCAACTAATAAATCCTTCGCTTACCAATTCACTCGTTCTTATTCAATCACTTCACACAAACAGCCGATTCTTATCTCAGCACTTTAACTAAAATTCGCTTCAATCCAAAGTGCTAATTAAGATGATTCAATCCAAATTATAAATATTTATCAGCAAGTCGTTCTCCACTATCTCCCTTCATTTCCCTTCAATTCCATTTCGCCTACATATCATTATCACTAACTCAATTCACTTCACATCTATCTTCATCTAATTTATTTAATCAAGTTTCATTTTGATTGGGAAGAAACTAATTTTATGCAATTCACACACAAATTACTATAAATTTCCTGAGTTTAGAGAAGAGAAAATCGCAAACAGTCCGACATTATATGGTAAGTTCGTTTAGAGAAGGCCTGTTCAACACAAAAGACTTTGCGGGCCATTTTAGAAACGCATTTTATTCTGGAGGGTCACATTATATACACATACATACATATATATATATATGTGTGTGTGACGAATTCGATTTATCTTCTTTTTAATTTTGGCTCATTTAACGCAATTCAAATTCTCATGTTAAAAACTACTACTACTTTCACTTCTCAAGTCACAGGATGTAACTAATCCTCCAGAACCGCATTGGAGAAATCGAAAACATTCTGCAATAAATTAAGGGTAGTTATGTTTTATTTAATTGAATGAATTTGTACGAAATATAGTTTAAAAAATTGTCCTGAAATTCAATGTAATGTTGATGCTAAATTATTAGCAATCAAAAGACCCCATGCAGATAATCTGTCTGGAGCTACATGTTTCTGTGTCAAATATTTCAAACTTGTTTCAGTCTTAGCCTGGCTTACATTAGGCTTAGACTAGCTACAGCTATTTCGCACGATCTGCGCGTCACATTCCCTCCCCGCATCTGAAAATGTACACCCTATCACTTTATTAGGTTTGTTGGTTAAGTATACATTATGTATCATCAACTCAAGTGAGTCTGCTGTCACTTTTCAAAGTGAGTTCAACTTTGTTATTGTTTCTGAACAAGAATATAGAAAGAAAAAATTGTGACTGCAGTTGAGATAACGCACTGAGATATTCCCATAGTAATGGGATATGTGTGATACGAACGACTCACTGGGAATGTTTTTTGGTACTTTTTGTACAATAAAAGTTTAAATTTGTAAATAGATGTCCCAATTCCACGGGCCGCAGGTTGACACCGGGCGGCCCACATGCGAGCCACTTGTCGACCAGGCCTGGTTTAAAGCTTCCTCCTTCTTATCGAATACACTGATTCTATATAACTTGGTCATTAGTTTTGTGAAATATCAATTCATATTTTTTTGCCCTTCGCCCTGTTTCTTATTAATTTCAAAAAGTATTTACTTATTGTATGGACACATTTCGGAAAAGATTAAACAGATAAGAAAAATGAATAGTGTGTATATTCGCTTAAGTTGGGTCGAGCCCCCACTTGTGGTGTGTGTAAAGATTCAGAATAATAACCACTTATTACACACACACAGTTTATTTGCTGACGAAGGACAGAACATAAAAACACAAAACAAATTCATTAAACTCGCGTCATCACAGCTTTTACGTCCAGCACAATCTAACTCAAGCGCAATTTCCTGAACCGTCTTATTCAGCATCTGGCTCCTTCTCCATCTACGTCACATCTCTCTCGAAGTGCTAGGTGGCGCTCTGCAAGCATCATGGCTGCCTTTCGGGATTATAGATCAGCAGGTCTTAGATCCCATATATATATATATATATATATATATATATATATATAAATTTAAAAAATAAAATAGTTAAACTTGTATTACAAGAGAATTTTATAATTTTTGGTCAGAATCTCTATAAACAAATTCAGGGTCTCCCTCAGGGAGGTCCAGCTAGTAATTGTCTGGCCAATTTTTATTTACATTTTTATAAATTAAAACAGATTAACAATGATTCTTACTTTCTTTTTCGTTACATAGATGATCTAATTATTTTAGGTAAAACTGAGGATTTTAAACCAAATATTTCATTTTACCCTAATTACCTCAAATTATTAAAAACTAATCTTAATTCAAATACAGTAGAATTTTTAGATCTCGATTTGCAAATAGTTGACAATAGACTTATTAGTAATATTTTTGATAAAAGAGAGAGATTCAAATTCCATGTAATTAAAATACCTTATTAGAACAGTAATCTACGCAGATCCACTTATAGGAATATTTTATTGGGCTTTTTATTACGTAATAACAAATTAACCACACATAAAATAGACAAATTTAATAACATTAAAAAATTCTTCAACAACTGTTTGGATCATGATTATCCAATAAATTTCTTAAATACTTATATACATCACAAATATATTAAACATCTTTGCGAATCGTGATCCAATTTCAAATCCACCACACAACAAAAGGTCCACAAAGTCGGCTTGTTAGTGGTCTAGCCGTGAAGAATTTATTTATTTACATTTACACAGCTTACATTTTTACTCACTCTCTGGACCGTTATACTCCTTTACCATACAACTTATTACCAACCAATTGTTTGCATCCTTTTACATTTTATTACCAATCAAACAATGATTTAAATCTTTTTTCAATTTATATGGTGATGATGTGTTATATTTTTTCATTTTGAGTATGTGATATACATCTTGAAGCTTAAAGAAAATTCCGTCTTACTACTCACATATTTGAATCTTCATTTCTTTGAATTTTGTAAGTAATTTTGATCTGTTGATAATTTTTAGAATGATAGATTTTATTTTGTAAATTTTATCGTTGAAGTTTTTTGCATTTTTTAATCATTGAATTCTTTTGTAATTTGGATTTCCCAATTCAGCCTACCAGGAATTATAGATTTTATTTTTGTAGATTTTATCGCTGAATTTGTTTGCATCTTTTAATCATGAACTCTCTTTTGCAATTTGGATTTCCTAATTCAGCCTACCAAGTCGCAAAGGGGGAAGGTTGGTACCATTAAACTAGTTTAACCCCGCTTAATCGGTCCTCAGCCCGATATTGCTTTTTGACTTGCTGGGTTCCATATTTTCATTTATTTTTCTTTCATTGTTACATTTCTTTCTGGATTTTTGTCTTTTTAAATATTTTAAATTATTCTTTCATAAATTTTCAGTATATATATATATTATTGAAAACGTGTAAAATAATTCCCATGCATCACAAGTATTATGCGAAATTTCAGAAGAAAGTAGTAAAGCATGAAACGAAGTTTTTAAAAAAAGACAAATAACAAAGCAAAAATTATTAAATAAATTACACACACACACAAAAGTGAATGAAGTTACAAAATCAAATCGAAGATGTAACGGAAACAAATCGATGCAGTTACAAAATCATATCAAGGAAGTTGCAAAATAAGTGAACGCAGCTTTTCTGGAAACAAGTTGGAAAAACTTTTAGGCCAATTGATTTTGTGAGCATGTAGTTTGACTTTCAAGCATTTTCTTTCTTTATTTAACTTCGAACAAAAGAAGAAAAAGGTGTTCTGCATTTTGCTCACCACCAGTACAACATTTGTAAAGTTCAGAGCGTCCCGGGTTAAGTCTGTTGAAGTACATTTTAAAATTAACTCGATGGAAAAGAAATTGAGTGATTTTAAAACTTTTATAAAAATGATGGCGTGACAGTCTATGTGGAATGATCGAGAAAAACTTTGTCATCACAAAATGAACAGTGTACAAGTTGTTCCAAAATGAGACAATATTTTTTTTTTTACCTTTTTTTTTATAAAAGAGCTTGGGAATATTAACTTAGAAATCGATATCTCGTTTGGTTGTAATCTTAGCTAAACAAAATCAGTCGTTTTATTTCCGAACATTCCAATTTAACCACGAACAAAAGCACAACGATATCTTTATCTAGGTTTTCTTAAAATTTCTATAATGATATTTTTACAGGATTAAATATTTTTATAGTTTTTAAACAATACTTTTGAGCATGTGTGTATTAGGTATGATACACAATGCTCAAAAGTATTTGTGTGTAATGTACGTTTCTTACACGTCAAACACATAAGCATGTTTTTGTTTTACAAATTATAGTAGACTCTCAAATTTAGCGCTTGCTTTTTAAATTATGTTAATAACTTTATTCACTTTACAAAAAAAAAAAAATGTTTAGTAACGTATCACTTAGAAGCAACGTGAGATCTATTGGTGATAGTCCACATAATTTTAAAATTTGGTCAGGTGACGAAAACGACTTATGTGAACTAGCATTTCCCTCTCCAAACTTCCTTATCACACCAACGGAGGACTTGGAGTCTCGACAGATTTGACATGCATCAGCTTCATTAAGCGATGAGTATTTAGTGGCATCAGGACTCGAACCCACTGCTCGACGAAACAACGAGTTCGCGACCATGATTACTAGGTTACCGCGGCCATCGTAAAAATATGAAATAAAACTTCTGGTTTACCTCAAAAACTTCTACATATTAATATATTTCGGTAAACAAAAAAAAAAAAAAAAGACATCGCAGAAAATTATTCTGAATTATGTAATTATTTGTGTATGTTGGAGAAGATTATTTGTCAAAAAGGACTTTCTGTTCAAGCATTCATGTATACACGGACGATATTTGTAGAAAATTAATCTCTTTTCATTACTTTTATATTCATTTTTCGTAAAATGACAAATTCTTAAATTTTATATTTATTTTAATTCGTTCTAAAAGTTGAATAAAATACAGATCTAAAAGCTAAGATTTCACATTAAGTTTACTGATTAACACTGTATTAGAGAGGTGGGATTTTTTGATTTTCCGGCCATTTCTTGAAAACTTTTCGCGGATTAAAGAGAAAAATAACACTATATGACTTCTTCGAAAGAATTCAAGTATTTCAGAAGAGCCAGATGTCTTTGCATATTTTCATGTGTTATATATGTAACATATATTATGTTTAACAAGTTATACATAAATAATACATATTATTTTTTTTTTATCTCCAATGTGACAAAAGAGTAAAAAAAAAAAGTTAAAAAACAATTTTTTTTTTCTCACCGGACAATGAGAAATTTAATGAAAATGTACTGAAAAGGACTGTTTATCATCACCATAAATTTTTTTAAAAAGTAAAGATCATAGAAGGAGGTGTCCGAAGATATAAAATGAAACAATCGCTTAACAGGTCAATTGAAAAGTCCCCGGTCTGACACATAGATGGCGCTACTAGAATTAAATCCATATGTTTTTTAGATAGCCCTAACCCTCAAAAGATGCGTGTATAAATTTGACAGCTGTCGGATCATTAATTTGTGAATTATAGCATTTTGAGTGAAGCAACTTTTGTTATTGTGAAAAAAATGGATAAAAAGGAATTTCGCGTGTTGATAAAATATTTCTTTTTGAAGGAAAAAAAAACAGTTGAAGCAAAAGCTTGGCTTGATGCCGAGTTTCCGGACACTGCCCCAGGAAAATCAACCAGCAAGGATTGGTACGCTAAGTTTAGACGTGGTGAAATTAGCACCGAAGACGGTGAACGCCCAAAAGAGGTTGTTACCGACGAAAACATTAAAAAAATTCACAAAATGATTTTGAATGACCGTCAATTGAAATTGAATGAAATAGCAGACACTCTAAAGATATCAACTGAACTTGTACATCATATCATTCACGAATATTTGGTTATGAGAAAGCTCTGTGCAAAGTGGGTGCCGCGCGAGCTCACTTTTGACCCAAAACGACGACGAGTTGATGATTCGGAGCAGTGTTTGAAGATGATCGAGCGTAATAAACCCGAGATTTTGCGTCGATATGTGACAATGGATGAAACATCATTTCACTCCGAAGTCCAATCGACGGTCATTTGAGTGGACTGCACACGATGAACCCGCTCCAAAGCGTGGGAAAACGCAACGGTCGGCTGGCAAGGTTATGGCGTCTGTATTTTGGGATGCGCATGGAATAATTTTCATTGACTACCTTGAAAAAGGAAGGACCATCAACAGCGACTATTACATAGCGTTATTGGACCGTTTGAAGGACAAAAACGCCGAAAAACGGCCGCATTTGAAGAAAAAGAAAGTGCTGCTTCACCAAGACAATGCACCGTGTCACAAGTCAGTGAAAACGATGGCAAAAATACATGAATTGGGCTTCGAATTGTTTCCTCATCCACCGTATTCTCCAGATCTGGCCCCCAGCGACTATTTCCTGTTCTCAGATCTCAAAAGAATGCTCGCTGTGAAGAAATTTTCGTCGAATGAAGAGGTGATTGCCGAAACTGAGGCCTATTTTGAAGCAAAGGACAAATCGTACTACAAAAATGGTATCGAAAAGTTGGAGGGTCGCTATAATCAGTGTATCATCCTTGAAGGAAATTATGTTGAATAAAAAAAACTAATTTTGCCAAAAAAATGTGTTTTACTATAGTAGGCAGGGGACTTTTCAATTGATCTATTATATGAATTCTTGAAACATGTCCATTGTTTAATTATTCGTATGCGATACTGCTCTGTCATCTTTGAACGAAGAGCCTCGTTCCCCTGATATGAGCGTTCCCCTTCCGTGGGAATATTTGAAGAACAAAGTTTATGAAAACAGTTCCAAAACAATGTATGATCTGAAATGGGCCA
>BMAW01109856.1:52209-66747 GCA_019974015.1 Nephila pilipes | reverse complement strand
AGTTTATGAAAACAGTTCCAAAACAATGTATGATCTGAAATGGGCCAAATTTCTCAAAAGGTACAAAAAGTCACCATCAACATGAATGAAATAGGAGGGAAAAGTTTAAAACACAAAAAACTAAACGCAAAAGCTTCAACTTTATTTAAACAGAAAATGTAATATTATCAGATATAAAAGGACTTATTGGAAATTACATTCAGAAAAATATAGTTTGATTACTTGACTAACTGTTCTTCTATCAACTAGTTCTTTACATCTGTTAGAATTAAAAGTCTTTGTGTATTATCTTTTATATAGGATGTTTTGAAAACATATGATCAAATAGTAAACGGTCCTAGAAAAGTCCCTTTTTAAAAAGAATCTTTGGTCCCAAAACTACAGCGTTTAAGCTCTGATGCCTAAGACCTAACTTAAACCAAAAAAAAAAAAAAAAAAAAAAAAAAACCCTCTGACCTATAATCAAAATTAAAAAACAAATAACAGCACGTGTAACACGCTATGAAATTATTTATTTTTTCCAATAAATGTACGAAGAAAGATGTGTCAATTGTTGTCAGTTTCACGTCGCTGGCACATGTATTATAAACAAATACAGAGTGGTCTTTAATGCGATTGGGTAAACAAAGAAGGATGATAGTATATGTCAACCCAAACCTCTTTTGCTTTGGTTCATTTCGCAATTACTAGACTCAACCAAAATTGTTGCAATAACATAAAGCGTGGATAATTCAGCAGAGAAGAAGAAACACACACACGCAAAAACACACAAATCTTAATGAGTCAATTCCAGATGTCATAATAACTGCCTGAAGGGCAGCCTAATGATGTTGTTGCACAACGAAGCATTGGCGAATGTGACGCGTAGTCACAACTTCTCGTAGATACTACAGGAATAATTAATCTTGTCTGTAGAAACAGCGTAAAAAGTTCCAGAGAAATCACAGGTGCGTAGTACGCTGATATTTTGAGTTGAATTTAGTATCATAACACGTAAATAAACTACTAGATAAGTCATGTTTTTTTTTATTTCTTTATTAAGCTACCAACCTTATTACGCTCTTGTTCTATGTTTACATTTGAATGAACGTAACACGATGTTGGTTCCCATAGCAGAAACTGATTGTGGTGAGGTAAACTATTATTCATAGCTATAAACGTCAATAAAACAGCTGCAGTTCTTTTCTCAAGAAAAAAGATCCCCACCCACCCACATTCTATCAAACAGACATCCCATGGTCTCAGACAGCTAAATATCTAGGTGTTACCCTAGACAAAACCTTAACTTGGTAACAACGCATAACGCAAATGCGAAACAAGTTCAAAATGAAAAATCTTCCCTTTAATTTGCCGGAACTCAAAAATGTCTATAGAAAACAAATTTCTTCTGTACACCTAGATTTTGCGTCCAATTCTTGCATATGCTTGTCCTGTGTTGGCTTTCACATGTAACTCGAACCTAAATATTCTTGAAGTATCTCAAAATTCAGTTTTAAGAACAACAACCAAAGCAATATTATTATATGTATTATTATGATATATTAGAAATGATGAAATTAGGAAAGCTCTTAAAATTGCTACTTTCAAAGAACATATCAAAAAGCTTTCAATAAACTTCTTTAACAACCTTCCTTTCGACAAAAATCAAAATTGGAACAATTTTGAACATTATACGCCCCCCAGCCAAAATCTAAAAGACCTAGAAGAATTCTACTCGACTCTTATCGACCACCTTTATAAAACAACTTTTAACTCCAATTTCTTCAATATATTTAATCCATAAATCATTTAACTCCAGCCCACACAGACATAGCAACACTCTCCAACATCTAACTCAATAGCACCCATCAGAGGCAGCCAATGGCATTACTTCCCTCTGCCTTTCATCAACCAATAGCAAAGCAGCCACTCCACATCTCCATCTCAAGAATACTTTGAAAATTTTCTCAACCCAAGACTCATCTACTCCGGATTCAACCACCAGCCAATAGGAATACAGCACAGCAATAGTCGACCAATCGCAGCACACCTTCTCGATTTCTACCTTACAAAGAGACTATTAGCCAAAAACAGTCATTTCTTCACCTAAGAACTCTGATACGAGCTTGAAGGCCGCTCGAAGATAACGCAACTTGTGTGCATTATTCATAGCATGCCGACGGTAGAGTTCAAAAGGTTATTTGGTACCAAGATACCAGGCATTTCCTGATCATTTTGAGTAGCAATGGACATTTTTGAAATGAGATTCTTTTCGGAGCTGCAGGAATGTTGTCCTAAGCTTTCTTTTAATGCGTCGCTGGTAAAAGAAATCCATAAATGCTGATTCTAACGATAACAATGTCGGAAAGTTATTAGAGGATAGGTTCGAATGCTTTACGTTATTACAGTTGTCCATTGAAGAATCGTTCGTCATATATAAAATTTAAACAACTCGTTTATTTAGTTATGAGTCTCTTACGGTAAGTGTTTACCGGCGAGGCCTACTACAAATGCCTTTCAATGAAAATCTGAGAGAAGAATGATATCTAATGCTGTAGAAACAATATCATCAACAGACCTCAACAGCCTTATCTATCACTCATTTGCATCATTACCGGACGCACACTCTTCAGCAAAATAATTTTTATTATGAGTTATTATACCTAGGGATTGTGGAAACAAACAACATCCTGTTCTCATAAGATGTTCTAATGTTTAATGAATCGCCTAATGTTACAGAACAGAACATCAGCACGTTTTAACTGATAGAAAAAAAATCTCCTTTATTGAGTATCAGAGCATGAGAGGAATTCAATAAGACCGTATTTAAGACTACTTGTTTTTGTGATATATATCTTTTGTAATTATTGGTACAACTCAGATTTTTTTTTGTGCCTAATAATGATATTTTAATCATTCTATGCAAAAATATATGAAATTTTTTACACAAAAAGTTGTTTTTCTCTTCTTAGTTGAGTTCTTGATTTTTGAAATATATTTACAATTAGATGCCATTTTATAAAATTACCATTTCACTATGTAGTTCCAAAGTTTTTATGTTCCTATTATGTATATATCTGCATATAGTTGACCAAAAATAGTTTTCTTTTAAGAAAAGCTTATAGTCTAAGAAATAATTATTTTACATAAAAAAAAGAAAAAATTAAAATTATACATATCCTATATATATATATATATATATATATATATATATGTGTGTGTGTGTGTGTGTGTGTGTAATGATTTAACTTAAAAATAATACAATTTTCTAATTTTTTCCATTCTTTAACTCACAGTAGAGAGTTCATTCTTATTTTCTATTACCATTCCAATTAATCTTTCAATTTATGGAATCACACCCTTGTAAAATCTGCCAAATCATTTTTCCCCATTGTCGCACACCTGTAGGGATAATTCTTGCTAGACTATTCGTCTCCTGCAAAAGTCCCTCAAAACCCTTCATTCAGTACCACATGATTATCACATGATCTAAAGAAATCCTTCCATATAAATTCGAAGCAAGATAAAATTCTGTTCTTCGCTCTTTCGCTTTGGCCAAGAAAGACTAAACTGCGCTGATCTCCTCAAAATGAGTGTTTACTTAACTCCCGAATTTAATGGCGTACATCATCATCATGTAAAATTGCTTCTCACTCATCAAAAGGAATAAACAAACTTTATTCGGAAATAGTATTTTCATTTCGGTTATGACTTATAATGCCCTTGTTTACTCGTCTAATAAATTGATTATTATTATTATTATTATTATATATATATATATACACACACATTGGTGTGCAAAACTTAAGCAACAATGTAAATTTTGACCAGGTAGCCATGAAATTGCAGAAAATGGGTGTTATTGCGATCAGTACAATGAACACGCAAATCAGTAGAAAGGTGATGCGTATGCAAATGTCAGGAACAAAACGTTATAAGCGACGTGAGTGTACGCAAAACGCGTGTGTTAGAACAGAATACTTTTCCATGAGAAACCACGTGACTCCCGCCAGAGGACGCTGTTGATTGGAGTGAGCAGCGTAAAAACAGAACGAGTTTTAATTTGAAATATAAGGAGAGAGAACGCTTTTTGCTCTACTATGTAACCTGTGTTGTGTCTTATAGTGATGTGTAACTGTAGTAGTTTCTGTATTTAATCAATACATATTTTTATTTAGAAGACAGTTCAGTTATTTTTCTAGCGGAATTTTGTTACAACAAAAAGAAGAAATTTTAAAAAGCACCAACTTCGCGGAACGACAGGAAAGATAAGTCAAATTTTTATATTCGAAACGAATAATTACATACCGATTCTGAATTACAACGAGAAACTTAATTTAATTTTTTGTTTCTTAACATGGCATCCCTGCCGGGATTAGAGCTTGTGTTTTAAAATTTAAATATACAAATATAAGAGATGGAAGTGATATATTTGAATATACTTTGATAATTATATTTGATAAATTTTATAGTTGCAATAAAATGGCCATCGAAAACTCTGAACTCATTCAGTTATGCAAAAAGAAGCGCAGAATACTAAGACCGTCAGTTTCTAAACTTATTTCTAAAATTGAATTAGAAATTCAAAAAACCGAAGTAACTGCTGAAGAGAACGAAATCGAACTTTATATAGAACAATTAAATGATAAAATCTATTCTCTCAAATTAACTGATTCTAATATAGAAAAGTTGTTGAAACCTGAGGATCTGGATAAAGAATTAGAATCAGCTGAAGAATACCGTGAAAAAATTGACGCATGGAGATTCAGAGCAAATAAGTATTTGCGAAGTTTGAACCAAAATAAAGGAATTCAAGACCCTCCCAACCCCCTCAACCATTCAACACATGAAACGGATGTTAAACATCAAATAATCAACGTCAAACTACCGAAAATAATGATCCCAAATAATGGTAATATAAGTGAATGGCTTATATTCCAGAACTCTTATGAAACGTCGAAACATAATAATACATCATTGGACAACGCCAGTAAATTTAATTATTTAAAGCCCATTTAACTGGAACAGTTTTGGTAACTATCGGAGGTTTCTCTATTTTTCACGAAAATTATGTTAAAGTTATTAAATTGTTAAAACAGAGATTCGGCAGAAAAGAAATTTTAATAAACACTCACATGAGTCAGTTATTAAAAATTTCCCCACTTAAGCGTTCAAATGACGTAAAAAGTTTGCGGCAACTATTTGATAAAATTCAGATTCATATTAGAAGCTAAGAATCATTAGGCATCGCTTCAGGTACTTTTGGCACTTTATTATCCTCAGTAAATCTAAAAGCACTGCCAAATAATGATTTAGGATTTGAATTTCATAAAGAATTTGGTGAAGAATATTCTGTAATCGATTTAATTGAATTTTCAGACAAGCAGTTAATCGCGAAAGAAAAGACGTATTTATATTTAAAAAAAGAGATTCAAGATACACACTCTCATATCCCACTAAGTGTTAATACCATGAGTTGGCAAAAAACCAAACATTGCGATAAGAGGGAAAAGGGACCGGCAGCTGCTAGCCAGTTGTTTGTATATAATTTCGCCGCGATATCTAAGTGTCTGTTCTGTGAAGACTCTTTTCATGCTAGTATAAGTTGTGAATTAGAGAAGAGTTTACCTCTTGAATAGCGCAAATCGATATTAATTAAGAAGGGGGTTTGTTTTCGTTGTGTCAAACCGGGACACATAAGTTCTTTTAAAACAAAAGTAAAATGTATGATTAGTGGGAAAAGACATGCTGATATTATATGTCACGAAGAAAATAAACATTTTAAAAATGAGAAACCAGAATTAAAGAAAGTTATTGAAAACAACGCTTTCGAATAATAGTTGTTCTAGGGAAGTTTACCTTTAACCTTTAATAGTTTATACTAAAGAAAATAATTTGAAGCATTTGATTAGGGTTATAATAGATATGGGTAACCAGAGATCTTATATTACAAAATTTATTGAGGGAAAGATGAACTTGAAGTGGTTGGGAGAGAAATCCGTAAATCATGATTTATTCGCTAGAATTGAACGCGCCGAAAAGCATCAAAGATACTATATTAATCTTTTAAATCTCGACGGAAGCTATAACTATGAGTTAGAAGTTTTAGACGGAAAAAAATTTGTACTTCCTTACCTAGAATGAATGATGATAATTGTTTGAAACAATTAAAAGATCTAGGTATTTTAAATAGTGATGCAATGTGAAATGAGAGGTCATGTCTATATGAGAAATATTCTGGTGAGATTAATTTGCAACTTGGAGCCAATTACGAAGGAAAATTGTTAACTGGGAATGTAAAACATCTATCAGGAGGTTTGGTTGCCGTACATACACTCCTAAGGTGGACTGTAATGGGTAAATCTGATATAAAGATCCCATCCACAAATAGCTCACTGTTAGTATTGTCATTACACTTAAATGATGCTAAAATTAAGGTCTCTGGAAGTTAGACACTTTGAGTATTGAAGATAGTAGCGAAAAACGCTCTAAAACAGAGACCCAGTAACTTGCTTTGAAACATATAAGAGAAACGGTTAGCAGAGACAATACTGGCAGATATAGAGTGAATCTATTCTCGTTTGATGGGCATCCTCCTTTACATGATAATAAGGAAATGGCCCAAAAAAAGGCTAAGGAATACAGTTCGATCCCTGAAATCAACTACTCAATTAAATGAATATCAATAAGTATTCAATCAGTTGTAAAGAGAAAGTATCTTTGAACAAATTAACCAGAACATTTCTAAAGCTTTAGATGTACATTATCTGCCACACAGAGCAGTATTTAAAGACACCTCAACAACTAAGGTACATCCTGTATTTAACGGATCATCTAAAACTAGAAACTCTGTATCAATTAATGAATGCATTGAAAAGGGTTCCGTAATCTTATAGAAATGATCCCAGCTGTTATAAATCGATTTAGAACAGCTGGGATCCACCTCGAAGGTATTTCACACATAAAGCAGGCATTTTTACAAATAATGCTGAACGAGTCTGATAAAGATGTTTTACGGTTCATGTGGTGGAAGGATGGAGATCCGCAAAAGACAATCACGTTTAGGCATTGTAGGGTTGTATTCGGAATATCGCGCAGTGCCTTCCTACTTGCAGTAGTTTTGAATCGTGTATTTGATCAGGTAGAAGAGCCTTTAAAAGGTCTTGCCATGAAACTCAAAGACTCGATGTATGTCGATACTTGTTTCAAGCGTAGATTCTGTTTCGGAGTTAGAACATTTTAGATCAGAATCTCAAAGAATTCTGAAGATAGCTAAATTTGATTTACGTGGATGGACTAATAATTACCTTCCTGAGTTAAACGAATTTGTACTAGAAAGCTCAGATTACCACAAAAAAAGTACCGGTTTTAGGTCTTACATGGAATCTAAAAGACGACACTTTCTTTTGTGAGCTGATTAAAATAGAAAACGAGGATGAACTAATTACCAAAAAGAAATTTCTGTCTGAGGCAAATCAGCTATTCGATCCCATAGAGTTCACGGGCCCATAACATTAATCCCTAAATTACTTCTTCAGGAATGCTTGAAAGTGGGAATCTCGTGGGATTCAAAATTACCTGATGATATCATTAAAATATTCCATAAATGGAGAGATGAATTAACTAAATCGGATATTGTGATCAAGCCCATTCAAAAACTATGCCCATTAGAACTGGATGGAGAAAACGTCACTAACAAGGACAAGGTTCCAGACACTCCTGAAGATCATCCAGAAAATCGAGACAATCCTGACTCTACTCCTGCCACAACCAAAGCTGGACGCATAGTTCGACCACCATCCCGATACAGACCTTAAAGTTTTGAGTTTCGGTTCTATGTGCCCCGAAACTCAAAGGAGGGAGTGTTCAGAACTGTATACTTTTCCAGCAGAAACCATGTGACTCTCGCAAGAGGACGCTGTTGATTGGAGTCAGCAGGGTAAAAACAGAACGAACTTTAATTTGAACTATAAGAAGAGAGAACGCTTTTTGCTCTACTATGTAACCTGTGCTGTGTCTTATAGTGATATGTAACTGTAGTAGTTTCTGTATTCAATCAATACATATTTTTATTTAGAAGAGAGTTCAGTTATTTTTCTAACAGAATTTTGTAACAACAAATTGAAGAAATTTTAAAAAGCACCAGTTCCCCGGAACGACATAAAAGGTATGTCAAATTTTGATATTCTTAACGAATAATTACATACCGATTCTGAATTACAACGAGAAACTTAATTTTAAATTTTTTGTTTATTAACAGCGTGCGGCGATTGGCGTGCGCAGCTCAACGCTACAATAAAAAGAACAGAGGCACAATTAAAGACATTCGCTGCAAGTGCAAGAGAGTTCTTTCGTGAAATATGGCTAAAAGAAATCGCCAGCACGACTTCACAAGTGGAAGAATTATCGGAAAGCTGGAGGAGGAGCGTAGTTTGACCAGTGTAGCTGGAGAGTTCGGAATCAACAAAAGTGTGGTTTCGCGCACTCGGGAAGACTTCCAAACCATAGCTTCGGCTGTTGGAAAAATTGGTGGTGACCACCCTAATAAAACAACTTCAGTGGAAGACCAATATATCGTCCTGCAGGCTAAAAGAGCCCGATACCAGTCAACAAGCGCCATCGTTCAGCAACTGTGCACATCAACAGGGCGACAAGTGTCGTGGTTTACTGTGGCCAGACGCCTTCACGAAGGTGGACTATTCGCCCGCTGCATCCCTTTGAAAATTCGCCATCGGCGGTACCGTTTAGAGTGGTGTAAGGAGCACAAAAACTGGACATTTCAACAATGGAATCTTGTCATCTTTACAGATGATAGTCGTTTCACTACACAAGCGATTCTCAACTCCAGTTGATTTGGAGAGAGGTCGGGACACGGTTTCATCCCGGTAACATCACAAAAAATACCTTTACGGTGGTCCTAGAGTTGTCGTCTGGGGAGGTATGCTGAACGGGCGGACTGAGCTCTACATTTTCGATAGAAGTTCTGTAACCGGAGGTCGCTATTGTAAGGAGGTGATACTTTTCCATGTGGATTGGCCAGCATTCTCCCCTGATTTCAATCCCATAAACCATGTGTGGGATGCTTTGGGAGACGCCTTACGCCACGATTACATACTCCGAGGAACACCCAACAACTGAAACAGATGCTAATTGAGGAATAGACACTCTTTCCTCAAGAACTGTTGGTCAATCTGGTGCTGAGTATGGAGAGACGGTGTGAAGTAACCATTGCAGTATGGGGAGGGATATCCCATACTAAGTAACATCTGCTTGTTGCTTTTCCTCTTGGATAGACAATCACGTGTAACGATACTATGAGTTCAATAAAGCCTTTTTTTTTTTTTTTGTCTTATTCCATACTATATGCATTGTATTCATTTTTGCACAACTATGCTTTCGTCATCATTTAAGTATAAAATGCTGTCTCTCATTTCTTAATTTCATGTCCCTCAGATGATATTGATATATATACAATTTCTATAATAATATTTGAATTTTGAATTTCAAAAGAACAGATTAAAGAGCAGCTCTATTAAAAAATCAGAACATGAAGGAACCTCTCACCTAAATGAGCAGCCTACTTTTATCACCCTTTACGCTAATTTTTGAAATACCCTTTATGCTCTAATAAACGGTATTATAAATAAACGTAATTTGCAATCTCGGCAATCTAATCATTTGTTAAATCTTCCATTATGGTTTCATCGGCATGTTTTAAAAACTTATGAAAATTAATTAGGTGCATAACAATCTTTTAATTTGTTAATGCATGCACCATTTATTATCTGTTCTTACTAACATTGTGCAAGTTACTGTTCACAAATGAGCTTTTTTTTAAATTTGTTCTGATCATTGTTAGCTCATTGTGACTTTTTTTTCACAGATAATAAAGGGAATAAAAAGTACCTGTCGAATTCAATAGCTTCAGACAGGCTTTACAAACTCTCTTTGTTCATCTTCGGGTATAATTGGAAGACGTTCTAAAGACAATTTTTTTATCATAAAAAAAGAGCCACGCTCATAAATACTTCCTTATTCTTTAAGAGAAAATGAAAAAAATCCAAGGATCCATTTCAGAAGTAATGATCCATCATTCAATTTTGTCAGGAAAAAAAAAGTATTCATACAAATAACGATAAACCGAAAACTTTAGAAAACGATTCGTTGAGTTTGTTTCACAGTAAAACCTCTTTCATTCGGAAAAAAATATCACAAACAATAAATCGACCTTGAGGGAGGGGTGGGTGGAGTAAGTGAAGTCATTTACCCTTGATTTGGAAGTCATTTAGATTTTAATATCAATTTATTAAAAATATAAACTAAATTTTTCCAAACAGGGTCAGTCTATTTCTATGAAGATTAGTGTCGTATTTATTTAATTCAACAAACTTAAGGCTGAAACAGAACAAGTAAGAGAAGTAATGTCCGTATTGCTTTCAATGTATAAACAGTATAGAGATTATATTTTACTTCAAAGAACAAAGGAAAATTAAACTTTTACAAGGTCTTTCTTTGCTTATTAACTCCATTGTCAGCTCCGTTATTCAAGAGAGGTGACTTACGAGTACGTTATATCTGCATTTGTCTTTTGTTGTAATAGATAAAAATTTGGAATTTCCGGTTATTAATTAAAGTTGCGTACCGGCGCATGCGCTATTATTTGTTTGTGAATTCTGATCTCGTGTGTTTGGCAAAAGGCATAGTTTCTAACTCTTTTACTTTTCAGTCAGAGAATTTTAACGTAAGACATTGTCTTGTGAAAACCGCATTGATAAATAAGTAACACTATGTTCGAGATTATAACGTTTGTTTCTGAAATCAATTGTTTTTAAGCTTTAAATGAATTGAAACCTATATGAATACTAAGTGGCTCTGGCATGCAAATTGATGCCTTAATTTTTTATACGGATGGTTATCCAAATAAAAGGTCGGAAATAAGTTTAATTTCAGAAACATTTTTAAGGGTACCAGGACATTAGAGGGAAAATAAAATGCCGAATTTAAGACTCTTTCTCATTGTAACATTTATATTTTAAATATTATTCGTAGACCTTGGGAAATTTTCGTGTGCCTAATAGTGATATTTTTCTCATTTTATTGAACTTTAGAAATATTTTTTGGTCAAAAAGTTTTTATTTTCCTTTGTGTTGAATATAGACATAATTTTACAGATATATCTGCATTTGAGTACCATTTTTTTTTAAAAAAATATACAAAATATTTACACATCATATAGAAAACTAGACACAAAATATAGTGAACCTACTTTTTTGATGATATTACTGTATATTTTCTTTGAAAAATGGATTGTACTTCGTAATTTTGGAAATTTTACTTTTTTTCCTTTTTCCATTAAGACAAAATAATTTCTTAAAAATTAAGCCTTATTTAGAGAAAAAATATTTTAGGTTCACTATATGCAAAAGTATCTTTTATAGAGGCATTAAGGATTTGGAATATTATATTGTGCAATGGTTTTCTTTAAAATGGTATCTAAATATGAATATATTTATATCATAAAACATGTCCATATTCAAATGAGAGAAGGAAACAATAATTAAAGCGAAAAAATTACTTTTATAGTTTGATAGAAAGATTGAAATATCATTATTAAGCAGACAAAAAAAAATCTAAGTTCTACTAATAATTTGAAAAGATATATATTACAAAAACAAGAAGTCTTAGAATTAATGTTCCAAAATTAATCGGATGTCCTTGTACCCTAAGCAGTGTTGAGGCTGATTTTTTTCTGATTATTCTTATGCTATTTCATTTTAACTTAGATTTCTTCTTGACATCGAGAAATTCACCGTGAAATAAACTGGTTACTCACAGATCAAAATTAAACTTTAGTGGACTGTAATGCACCTTTTTTCAGATAAAGATAATGACCTTTGTTGCCCTATATCCTTCATTGATCAAAAAAATGTAATGCTCATTTATTAATTACACAAATTCAAAGTCTTCTTTATAAATTAAGGGTATTGTCCTGAATACACAAGTGTTTTTTCCTAAATATACTACAAATCACTGCTACCGAGATTAATAGCAGCCATTTTTCTTCTTTTGGAATACAAGAAATCCTTCAAGATACAAACAATCTTAAATTCAAAACAAACGATTTCATGATAAGAAACTCATATTATTATTATCCAGATATTAATATTAAAGCAAACGATAAAATATTAAAGTAAATTATAAATTATTAAGGCGGACGATAATATTCTGTTCAGATATTAAAATTAAAACGCGAATCTAATTAGTTTTGTTATTGTTATTGTTACGTGGGGCAAGAGTAGTCAGTGGGCCTATTCTCCTTAGAAATAAAACCAAATTTGATGTCAATACGGACTTCGAAATATTTTCAGCATTTTTATTAATACGCATAGCAAAAATCAAATCATGAAGTATCTCTCTCTCTCTCTCTCTGCTCTTTTCCAGGATTAAATAATTAATGACGCGTAAGAATTGTTTGTAAAACCCGAAATAGGAGAAGTGTTGATCGTGTTCTACTTGAATTCTTTCCGTCCAAAAATGTTTCTCAATTCTTATATATGACCTTTTTTCTTTTTTTTTTAGAAAAAGTTTTAGCTAGCAAGTATTCTAAATTTTTGTGTTTCTCGAGGCTCATTTGCTACCAGTGATTACATTTCTGTAATACATTAAATTTTAAGACGAACTGTGCGTAAATAACTGAACTTTAATAAGACTTTTTCTGACTATAAGTATATGTACTCTACTCATATATTGTTTTCTAGTACTTAAGGTTAAAAACGTTATGACAGTGATTTTCTTGTGGATTCGCAGGTATGAATTGAAGAAGTGCGAAATAACAAGAAATGTTTCATGTTAGTCTCTAAAACTCCTCATTAAGAGCTAAAGGTAGAAAATTGAGGTACTAGTTCATGTGTTCAATCTTATTACTTGATTATTGTTCACAATTACGAGATCCATCGCCAATATCCCTTGTCTAGTTTCAGAATTTAGAGCAATGTTTATTGTAACAAACAATAAATAACAGTAAGTGTGTGTAAACATTTATAATTAGAGCCAAGTGAACATCTAGGTATTATTTTTGAAATATCTATAACTTTTAATTAATTTACTCTGAACTTATAGCTTTAAAAATCTAATGAGCGAAGTTTAAAAACTTCGTGTTTCTTATATAGTTAATCACAAGACTATTTTTAAGTTTATTACTTGGATTTCTGATTTACAGTCTACAGATTATAAATAATTTTAAATTGAAATAAAACTGATACGAAGAAGCAAAAACTGTGGTTTAAATTAATTTTTTCCAAAAAGTAATAAAAAAGGAAGCCTAAAATCGTTAAGTGCCGACGTATTCCTTGACAAGAGCAAAACTGTTGATTAAATTTGTAATTTTCGAGTGAAATAATAAAATGTTTTTAAAATCTTCCTTCAAAACGAAGAGTTTTTAAGATCCACTTTTTCCTACTGTTGTCATATTATGGAAAGTGAAGAAAAGAGGAAAATATGGACTTATAATAATATCACAAAATTTTTCGGCATTTGAAGGATAAACATTGGGCAAAGATACTGACTCTTCAGACCTCGAACTTATACAGACACCAGCAAGTTCATGCATAAGACCGAATATTCAATCGTACTGCAACTTTTTAGTTCTCAATTTGAATTTGATTCTTGAGTTAATATTTAGTTTACTTTTAGAGACTAGACTAAATAAATATGTGAATAAAAAATAAAACACACACACACAGTTAAATTAACACAATAAATTGCTCATACACACATGTGTGTGTTCTGAACAATTTACTTAATGTTTTTAATATATACACTGCTGGACATTAAAATTGCATTACCATGAAAGAAAGCAAATACAAAAAAGATATTTATTGTACATAAACAATATGGTATGAAGACAAAATGATTAAATTTGCAAGAAGTTTGAGGGCTTACAGGGGTGTGAAATTAGTAGAAACAGATGTCACCTCTGGCAGCTAAAACTACCCTTACCCGGTTAGGCATGGAGCCGAATTGCGCTTGGATGACTGAAACGGGCAACTCATTCCATGCTGTTCAAGTTTGTGCCACACTTCCTCAACCATATTACCTGGAAAAGGGGGGGAGGCAATCCATGGTTGGATATTTTAAATGGATGACATATCTGAAGACCGTACATGCAAGGGCAACAATCGAATACCCTGTGTATCGAGGAAGGTCAGAACATGACGTGCAACATATTATCTTGTTGGAAGTTGGCGTTTGGCAGGCCTCGATGATAGGGCATAACCATTGGACATAAGGTGTCAGAAATGTACCGATCTGCGTTCAAATTACCGTCAATCCGAACTAGAGATGTGCATGTCGTGTATCCATTGGCTGCCCAAACCATCATACCAGGTGCAAGGGCCCTATGTCGATATCGAATGCAAGCAGGCGACGAGCGGTTTCCTCGGAGCCTCCAGACATATATACTACCATCAGAATACAGCACACAAAACCAGGACTTGTCTGAAATGACAACATTGTGCTATTCCTGCCTCCAACTTTGTCGTTCAGCACACCAGAGTCTCC
>BMAW01109856.1:0-42042 GCA_019974015.1 Nephila pilipes | reverse complement strand
ATATATATATATATATATATATATATATATATATATATAAGTTATTTCTCCTCATTTCTATCAGGAATTTCAAAGATTTAGTTGACGCATGCGTGCCTGGTACGATAGTCAGACATAATTTTGAGTCTGACTGAAAAACTGGAAAATTTCACGAACAAGAAATCTAAGAAGTGAGATACAGTTTCTGACTGTTTTCATTTTTTTTTCCACAGATGGCTGTTGCAGAAAAAGAGAATCCAATGCTACAGAAAATGGTGAATGGTCCATATGGTTCAAGTGGTTCTGCCCAATAACGTGTGGCGGTGGCACTGCTGAAAGACGACGGTTCTGCTATACAGGAAAAGGAAAATGTAAAGGTGATGAGGTTGAACGCAAGCCATGCGCAACAGAGCTTTGTCCAGAAGCCAAACCTTCCAGGCTGCTTGCTCAAGCAAAGAAACAAATTGTAGACAACACTAAGAGCTATCAGGTAAGTATAGAAAAACTATACCAGTAAGAAAAGAGGTTGATGATCAATATATTCAAAAAAAAAGGGGGGGGGAGATTTATTAATTTTCTTAAGATGTCTTAATGGGATTCTCGGGTGTTCTTTAGATGTTAATATACATGGTGATTATAATACTTGAAGAAAAAGCAGGATAGAGATTATACAATTTTAATAGTTTCAAATATTATCATACGAGTATTCTTTATGAAATGAAAATAAATATCATACGAGTATGCCATTGATCATTCATCCATTACAATTTCAAAACATTATTCCCAATTAAGGCTCTCGTCTACCAGCCATTGTGAATCCATGAATTTAATGTATGTAATTGGGGTGGTCAGCCACCCTGACTTTGGAAGCCACATTTCAGATAGGAATATTTGAAAGAGCTATTTATTCAGTGTTGCCTGATGGAAATTGTAAATTTCCCTAGATTGTACTTCATTTTCCCAGAAAAATGGCACTAATTTGTAAATTTTTCCAAGACCAAAATATAGTTCAACTATTAAGGTTTGGAAACAGGTTCCAGGACAAAAATATCAACAAAAAAAAAGTGAGGGGGCTAAGACTAATCTCAGTTTTCGGAACTTCGTATCTTAGTGAGTGTTTGTATTCAACACTTAAATTTATTAAAAATAAGAATCAGTCTATTTTAACTGATCTTCATTTAACTGAGATTGTTCAAACTATCCTAACAAGTCATCAACCAAACTTTCGACAGCTAACTATTAAAAGGGGCAACATTCGTAAAGCTTCCTGAAGCAAATCTAACTTCGAAAGATTTTCTTTACAAAACAGTTTGACAGAATCAATACAATATTTTTATATATTTTGTGTGTAGTATTTTTGAATAATATAATTATCGTCACTTTGTGACATTGGGCTATTCGCAGTTTCCCTTCACTAACCTTGGGGACTTTTAATTAAGATTTATTGCTTGCTTTTGCTAAACAACCTTTGCCCAACCAAAAATGAAATGTGATTTTGTAAAACAAGTAGAAATTAAGTGAAGCTGGAGAGCTAGGAAATATATAAACTCAGACTGAGAGTCGCGATAGTTGGTAGAAAGAGGCTGAGAGAGAGGGTGAAGTACGAGGTTGGAGTACAAGTTGAGTGATTCGAGAAGTTGCGATTGAGTTATTCTAGTGTTCTGCAATTGTTCCAGAGTCGGAGTTGCAGTAGAGGAAGGCTTAGTGGTAAGAGTCGGTGAGATTATTATTGGTAGATTGAGCTAAGACAGTAAAGCCCTTGTTCGGGAGAGCATTCATAATTGTTGTTATATTAACAAGCAGTTAATAAATTGCGTAATTATTGTTCTAACGTCTCTTTGATTGACTTATTGATTCTTAGTGTTTAAACATTGAGTTTAGCTATGACACAAGAGGCAACCCGGAATGGGCAGCCGTCACAACTCTTTCTCTCTCTCTCTTGACCGAGATTCAAAATTCCATCACCACTAGCCCTCGTGTAGCTTCTTTTGCGACGTTATTAAAATCAAACCAAACAAATAACATTATTAAGTTTCTGAACTAACAAGTGAAATGAAATAAAATAACTACTTTTGAATATTGAATAAATATGTAACAAAAATGAAATACAGAGTTATTCAAAAGGATCAATCCGATTTCAAAATTCAATATCTTCATAAATAAATGACACATAATGATAAGTAATACATAGATGAAAAGGGAAATATAAAAGTTTTCTTTTACAAGTGTTCGATATAACTTCATTTGATTACACGTATATTGGCAATTCGATACGTAAATTCCTGCCAAACACGTTGTAAAGTGTCAGCAAAAATCCATTGTATAAGTTCGCATAAATGTGTGGGTAATGGTGGCGCATACACTTTATCTTTTACAAACCCCCTCGAGAAGAAATAGCATGAAGCCATATCAAGTGACTCAGATGGCCAGTTGTGTAACATCAGGTCATCTGCTCCACTGCGACCGATTCAACCGTAAGGTAGCTCCTTTAAAGCTTCTAAAACAGCTTTCGTGAAATAGCCTCACGATGAACACACAAGGCCCATTTTTTTTCACACTATAAGACTTCCATAGTTTTCCTTTGTATTCATTTATTTCCTCTCATTCTATGACGTTTATTTTAGAAAATATGGAATTTTGAAATCGGATGATTCATTTTGAATAGCCTTGTATGTTATTTACTTTTGGATATCAAGTAGTTTTAACTTACCATACTTCTTACGTATATTTTATTTGCATTAGAGCCCTGGTATATGACGAGTAGCACCCGCTGGCGCTCTTATCTTCTACCAGCACTAAGCTTGATTAGTTAATCGTAAAAATAGGCAATCAACATAAAGTGGAATTGAGTCCAATTATGATCCTAACCAATTTGTTATTTACTTTGTTTAATATTTAAAGTAGTTAATCTTACTTTCTCTGCAATTTGGCTCCCAAAATGTTTGAACCAACATTTAGAATATTGTATTAATTCAACTTTTATAATCTCCCTCGAGTTCGAGTAAGCAGACTAACTGGAATTTAGGGTTCAGTCCTTGAACCCTCTTCCGACCTCTTCGAAGATTTCTTTGATTGCTTTTCAGATTACGAATAATAGAATCCAACGTCTCACTTTGATTCACTCTCACCAATTCCATTACCAACTAACTTCTAGTTCTCTAAATCGTTATTATTCATCTCATCACCACTTATCCAATGTAATTTATCTAATATGTTCACAACATTTCGCAATTTCTATCAAATCACTCTTGTCACGTTTCATTTCATTGGAAAGGATTTCATTTTAAACAATTTGAATAAAAAGTTTCAATGATTAGTGAAATGAAAATATTGATACAAATTCCTAAATGTATCGTACGAAGTGGCCGAAGATAAAACGAATCCAAAGCAGGCGAAGAACCTAGTTGTAAGGTCGTATTATATAAGTAGAAACCCACTTGCTTGGGTTTCTCCGTTTCTACAGGTATTGCTGAAAATGTTGACCACCGTCGCACAGGTTTGCCCTATTGATCAAGTTCAGTGCGACTTGATGTAACTCGACCTGTTGAATTTTTGTGCTGATGCTGCATATATTCTGCAGTGAATATATGCAGCGAATACGTGGAATAAGTGGATTGTTCTGGATATCTTGCCCTTCAGAATGTCTCACAAATAAAAATCATATATCAAGCGACCATGGAATCCATAGATCTTACCGAACAGTTCTGTCGAGTGTGAAAACCGAATTCAAGGAAACGTTTGCTGTAGGATAATCCTTCTGGTAATATTCAAAACATTGTTCATGGGGCGTCAATTGACCCTCAAAGGGACATCGGCACATACCATCTTTCAAGCAGTGCACTCAGTTTTCCCTCCTGAAAGGATGATTTCGAAGGATCTATGGCCTCCAAGGTCACCTGATCTATCCAGCTGGTATTTTTCTTTGTGGAGCAACCTGAAGGGGATTTTACTGTAGAACAATCCACGAGTTCCTGACGGACTGCAACAGAACGTGCGCAATGTCATCATCAACATCCATCAGAACAAATTACAGCACTTTGCACTGGACTTGATTCATAGAAACAACCCGTGCCTGCACTACAGATGTCAGCACTTCCAGCAGTACTGAACAGTCAGAGAAACTCTTGTAAGTAGATTTTTGTCTTTTATCTACTTGTTTAATATCACCTTAAAGTTCAGGTTTCCTTCACTTGTTTTGGGTTTGGTTTATCTCTGACCATCATATGTATGACCTATCTCTACTTCTCAAATTTATATTAGTATTTGAATGTACTAAACTGGGTCCGAAAGACCAAAAATAATAATGAAGATTTCTGTAAAATCCTGTTTTTCTATCGATTGTTAAAAATATCTTACAGTCCACAAATAAATTACAAGTATTAAAATAAGCACAAAAATATTTTCAAAAATCGGATAGAAATGAATTGTACAAAACACCCTCATTACTTTTTGCTCATCTGATACATTTCATTGCTTTTAAATTAACACTATGATCAAGATTTTAGAAGGCAATTAGAAATTTTCCACAGTGTTAACGTTACGTTCACGAATTCATACTGTATAGTAGAAGGGAGCTTTATGGGAAAGTCGTAACAAAAATGCATTAGCGTTTTTTTTTTATCTGAAACTAGGCAACATAACTGTACTCTTTTGAAATCTAGTGTAATAGCTTTTGAAATTAAATGATATACTGAGACATCAGAATTCGTATTTTATTTAATATAATAAATAGAATAAAATAATTTAAATTAAAGATTAAACTTTAGATGTTATCATGTAGTATTTAAGGATTGGTAGACGAAAACGAGCAGTATCAATGCCTGATAGTATAAAAAGAGACATAGAATGCTTTTTTCATTTCCAATAAATGGAAAAAAATTACATACCTTCTAAGTTTTGCCTCATATGAATATGGTTCATAAAGTATCCGCATTAAGAATGGGAAATATGAATGTGGTAACTTACTATAGTATTATTCACTGATCGTTTTTCCTTCTTCGAAGAAATCCATGAGTCTGACACCCTTTTCATCCCAAAACCCCGTCGCGTAACTTTTCGGGCCGATGAGACCATCTTTGACTTCTTTGGAGCCGATTCTCCCGGAATTTCCCCATTTATTTGATAATTGTTTGATTTCCAGTTTATAAGGAATTCAGGTCCCACGTAAGGTGACAACTCATCAAGAATAACAACAACTCGGCACCAATAAAAACTAACCTATAAGTCAGTGACAATTTTGTTAAGGAGTCGTTTAACAGATGGCAACTCACAACAGCTCCAACTTGTTTTGCAAAGTCATCTGTTGTCAAAAACATGACTTTTGGAACCACCTTCGTATTAGTCATTATTTGCAACATACGTAGTTCTAATTCGATGTAAATTGAATCTATTTTATTTCAAATGCCTTATTATTAGAATTATTTTTTGACTTTATCCATAACTATTATACATTACAGTGATGGGCATTTTTCAAGATGAGGCTTTGAATTCTGAAAGGCATTTTATTTTACAAGAAAAGAACATTTTTTAATCATATGTACTGTTATTCGTTGATGTCGAAATTTGAATTCCATCCAATGCGCAGTTTCAGTATGAGAAGAAGCGCTTCATCCTTTAAGTTCTGGTTTCTTATGGATGTAGTAATTACATCATTTAAAAATCTCCGTATGAAGATAATTCATATCGAATTAAAAATAAAATGCTTTGATACTTTTCCGTTATAACCCCACCACTCATTTTAACGCCAAATTGGTACATCTGGGCTTATTCCTTTCGGCGATACTATGTTTTCATATAACTATTACTTCCACTTGGCGTTTTAAATTTGTTCTATTTCTCCCCCCCCAAAAAACAGGAAATTTATATTTATTTCTATATCTTCAATAAAGTTTATATTTATTGCCTCTTGAATTACAAATATGCACATAAGGGGGAGGGATTGGATATTAGACTAAAGGAAATATTTGACGCTATGCAGCTGTCATAAATTTTAAAATAGCAAAGCAGATAAAAAAAATTTATTTTGTTTCGAATTCCTGCGATGACACTTTAATTCTATTAAACAAGGATTTCAAAAATTGACGGACAGTATCTCTGGTGTATATTCCTCCATTTTCTATCCCACAAGTATTTAACAGATTGTACATGATCTGATTACGAGATAATTAAAAACAGGAGTGTCAAACCTATTTGCTTCTCTGGGAGGCATTGGGAGAAGATGAGTTGTTTGGAGCCGCACAAAATAAATCTTCGACAAAGAATAACTCATAAGTAAAAAAAGAAAAAATATAAACAGCTTTAAATAAGAATCCCCTATCACTCTTCACACTCAGTCAACTCATATCCTCAGGCAGAAGTGCCAATCTCTTTCCAATCCATTCTTCTTGAATCAATCCAAATTGTAAAGAAGATATTGATGTTGACCTTTAATAGCTGTTCATAAATTCTGCTCCATCGATTTCCAGCCACGGGTGTCGGTGTAGATAAATCCCAAGTGTTGACTCTCTTATATCTCAAGTCAATATCATGAGCTCCTACATGGCGTAAGAATTCATATAATTTTCAGACACGTCGGAAGGGGAGACTTGACTCAAAAGAGGCAATTTGGAACGAGAACTCTTGAATTGATTTTATGGAATTATATTTTCTCGCAGTAGATATTAATATTTCTTTCTCTCCCCATTTCCTTCTTGGGCCGTGGGCTGGACCTCCCTAATCAGAAATATAGCTATCACGCTGGAAGAAGTGAAGCCAATCAGACAATTCATCACTCCGATAAAATTCGCCAAGTGGTATAATTATAACGAAAAAGTACTAATATTTTATGGAATGTTGTATACATAACGTTATATCAATATATTTCAGTTACAGAAGGGTAAAGAAATAACTTTAAACTACCTAGGTGGCTTGAAGTCTGTTATACAAAAGAACTATAGGAATTTCAAAACAATTTGTATGTATAAGTGGTATAATTATAACGAAAAAGTACTGATATTTTATGGAATGTTGTATACATAACGTTATATCAATATATTTCAGTTACAGAAAGGAGAAGAAATTACACTAAACTGCCTAGGAGGCTTGAAGTCTGTTATACAAAAGAACTATAGGAATTTCAAAACAATTTGGCACCACAACCAAGAAGTATTCCATCTTGAGAGGGAAAGAACAGGATTGATGGATAAAGTGAACTTATACATCGCTAGATTATTTCCCAAGGACAACGGTGTATGGGCTTGTGAAGCACAATTGGATGCAAAACTCAAGCTGTTTACTGCTGTTTATACATTAGCAGTCGAGAATGATGCTCCAGACATAGAAGTAAAAACCGGAAGCTCTTTTTCAATACCTTGCAATGATCTCCGCTTGTCTAAGTTCTTCGAAACCAAGTTAATCATTCAATGGTACCATAACACAAGCCTGTACGAGAATGGCAAAGCTGGAAACGCTCGAGAATTATATATAAGATCAAGTAAGCCTGAAGACAGTGGTATTTGGTTGTGTAAAGTCAATGAAGACAAAAAGCGATTGGAGCGACCTCCAAAAGTATGGGCGACGAACGTCGTAAATGTGAATGTGTTGCCACCCGGAGATAGTATATTTAATAATGACAATCTTATTATTGCAGCAATTCTGTTAGGGTTAGTAGCTGTGATAAGTAGTGTCATTATATGTTGTGTTCAAATAAGGAAAAAATCTAGAATTCAGCGCGATGAGGAGAGTGGCAAAAATTCAAAAAAGGCTTATAGGATTCACAAAAAGACTACATCGAAAAGGTCACCGAGGAAAAGGCTGGAGAATCGTGGAAAATATGCGAAAAAAGGCACCAAGAAAAGACCAATAGAATCACGAAAAAAACAGCAAAGGGGTGGAAGAAGATAAAGACATGATAGGAATTAAAGAAAGGCATTTGAAAGAACTGGAAGGAAAGAAAGGGTGACGGTATTACTTAACTTAAGCGTATTACTAAAAAAATTTTAAGTGGCTTCCCTCTGTACATATTCAGTGATTAAAAATACGCTCTTTGATTACGATTTCTTTATTGTCTGATAAATGTGTTTCATAATAAATATATAAATCCAATACTGTCTTCTATTGCTTAATATACAATTGATCTGGGATTGTTTTAAAAAGCATAGTAAATAAAACAATAAGACTGGAAACAGTAAAACAGGTTAAGCTATAAATCTTCGCGGTGTAATAAAACGTATTGTAACTTTTAAAATAACCTATAAAAGTAATATTTTAAGCTTCAAATTGTACATATACTTAGGGGGAGAAAAAAAAAGCAATTTTTTTTTTCATTTTTAGATTTGTTTTCAAACAATCGCTAGCTTGTTAATGAAAGCATTTGTATCAGTTATAAGTATTAAAACTCAGTAAGCCTTAAATTTTAAAATAATGGCTTTTAGAAATCTGAAATTTGAATTTTTTTTTTCTTTTAAATTTTACACTATGTACAAAAGAAGATAGGTGAAATATAGGAGCTGTGACTTAGAAATACACGGACGCACAAAATCTTTTTTTTTTTTTTTTTTTTTTTTGACAAGCATTAACTTTCATAAATCAGTCTTACTAATTAATATCACGATTTTCAAGCTTCAACTTAACTGCAAACTATTTTCAAACTGATTTTTTTTGTGATAGTTTTCTACTTTATTTATGACAAAGTAGTCTAAATCTTAGTAGGACAGGGCAGTGTTACAGCAAAAGCAAACGCGAAAAATAAAATTTTATTATTTTACACTTCGATCTATGTGTTCATTTTAACTAAAAGCAAACTAAATGTTCGAGAGAGATTCAAAAAGTACAAGTGCTTGAAGACAGATGGCGTTGTTAAGGCGAGTTGATATTATCATAGTAGGGTGCTATATGTTAAGCGGCACCAAAATAAATACAACACTAATTCATGGATTAGCTCTTATTAGTGGCGCGCCGATTATCGTTGTCATATTCGCTTGCGTGCACATGTGAGACATATTAAACGCATACGCTCAGTAGGAGTAAATATTAAGTTAGTACGTACCGAAAGAGTACAACTGTCCTCAGGTGAGACATGAGTATAAATAATTCGATATAAAAACCAACGTTTTTAAAAATAACGTTTTTATATGGTAGCAAAGTTTATTAAAGAAAATTATTGAAATATTAGTTAAAACTGTTAGTTATTTTTAACTTTAAAATTTACTTAAAAAGATACATTTGTGAGCATATTAAGAAATTCATAATACTCATAA
This sequence comes from Nephila pilipes, assembly GCA_019974015.1. Lineage (NCBI taxonomy): Eukaryota > Metazoa > Arthropoda > Arachnida > Araneae > Nephilidae > Nephila > Nephila pilipes. The sequence goes on along the minus strand of BMAW01109856.1, from coordinate 32,827 downwards.
AATCAAAACATGCATTTGAAAGTTTGTAAGTCATTCTATTAAAAAAAATGGGAACCAGAATTCAGGAAAGGTTTATCCTTGGCGACAAGAATTATTTGGCAGTATTTTGCCAAATGTGGCTACCCTGTTCCGTTTCACGGATTTAACGCTCAGCAAAAAAAAAAAAAAAAAAACAATCGCCAAGTTAGGTGCCAATTTTTGAAATCGCGCCAAGTGTTTGGGCTAAACTGCATTATTAAAGAAAATATGAGTTAAAACTTGTCGCAAATGTCTAAATATTGCATTGTTAGGCGAGTACGAACGATTCCCAAAATTTCAAAGCTCTAGCTTGATGGGAAGTTGGTTAAATTAACGATCGAAAATTTGATGACACACACACACACACACACCAAGTGAAATTCAGAAAAACGTTTTAAAAAGAGTAAATTATGTTTAAATATACAGAAAACGTATATCTCAAGATAAAAATACAGTACATTATTATAAAAACAATTTTTTTGTGGTTATCGAATGTGAATGGTTTTCTGAATTATATGTGTGAGATATTTGCTATGAAAGAAATTAAATCATATTAACCTCCTTTCCCAATTCTAAATCGGGTACTTTTTGAACCACCCTTGTCGTGCAACCTTTGGAAATTATGAACCTTGTCCCCAGTATGCATCCACTAATTAAGCACACTTAGCAACAATACACTGAAATTCATTGGAATTTATATTAGTTTCATAATGAAATAAACACTATAGTTATAGGAATAAATTAAAGGCTTTTTTCAATATTCTAAGAAATTACAATCGCGTGAATATCTTTTCGATATCTTATACACATTTTCAACACATTTCATTTTAAAACAATTTGTATGGTTTTTTTTACCTAATTATTTTGATATTGTTGCGAGTTCTCTCTTTCATATTTGGATTCTTCCAATGAGATTAGACGTAGGTAAAGTGACAGGACATCCATTTTTAAAAATCTACATTTTATTTCATTTGCATGTAATTGCTTGAAAAGTGTAATTTGTTGCAATTTTCTAACTATATTTTTATAACAATTTTAAGAACTTTTCTAGGTGATAAAAGTATTTCATACTGGGATATAATTATTTTTTTCATTTGAAAGAACAATCAAATCTGGAATTTGATTCAATTTAACATAATTTAAAGGAAAAGATATAACAGTATTATAAGTTGAAGTTAAAAATTTGCATCCTTTTATTTAATATGTCTTACTCAAAAAAGACAAACTTATGGATTTATTCTTCATTTCCAACTCACGATTAATATAAATTAATTCTTAATCACAGATAAGAAGAAAATGAAATTAAAAATAATAGCTCCCACATTATAAAATGATAAAAAAGAATAATAACTTTATGACACATTATAATACGTTTAAATAACCTATTTTGGTCAGCGAAGTATATTCGAATTATTTATTTGTTATATATAAGATACAGAGTTGTTTGTAAGGCGCAGACGATTTGTTCTTTTTACTTCTGTTAAATCAGTAGTATAATATTATTTCAACATACAAACGTCAAAAAAATGGGACACTTTTAATAACTTTCGTAATTATTTTCGAAGGCGGATAAAAATTGATGTTAACATTAATTGTTCGAAGGAAGTATATATTGGAAATTATACAATTAGTATAGTTAACTTCTAAACCATAATTTTCTTATTACAGAATCCGAACTTTTTTTCAAAACTATGAAATGAATGATCTAATTCATTTTATTAATTACGCATATGTGGATCGATACTTTAATATTACAAATGAATAATCACTATTTCTTGTTGTAACATTTCTTAAACTGTAACTGGGCATTGTATGAAATTTTGGATTTAGGAGATTTGTGACCTTGGGATACCTAATTATCAAAAATTCTTGATATGTAATAATTCCCTTTTTATCGTAACTCTCTGTTTGATAATTCATATTTTCAACAATGATATTATTTTTTTAAATATTTTAATATTGAAAAGAATTTACTTATCATTAAATGTAAACATCTCTGAAAAATGACCAGAAGAAAACCTTATGTCGTCAAATATTTGAGTTACTCAATACTAGGTTGCCGATTTTTTAAACTTTGAAACATTCAAGCAGAAATTTACGAAATACGAAAATAAGGCTTATTTTACAATGAGAAATCAGATACTTAAAAAAACGTTATTGGTAACGATAAAACTTCTAAAAAATTAACTGACTATATTAATTTAGTTGAATGAACAATCAAGTAACGTTGAAGCTGAGTTCCCAAAGGACTATTAAGTATATCAGTTTTGCTCAGCAGCGATGAGAATTGAGAAAATTAATAACAGTGTCCCATTTTTTACCACCATAGAAACGATAATTAAATAATTTATTGACAGTATTTACAATATATCCAGGTAATAATCAAATTTTATTTCTTTAAAACCGATTTCGTAATTTATTTTGAAAGTCAACATTTAATACACATTTAATTTATGTTTTGGCTTTTCTCATTAGCCCAGTTATTTCATGAACTGATCGAAACTATCCTTTTCTTTTCTGGGTGGAAAAGGTATTTTCATTAAATCTCATTATTCTTTGCTACGCAATTTTCTTTTAAAATCTGTTAGCATTTTATTTTGAACGAAGATTAAAATTTTTCTTATTCACTTGATAAAACATAAACTACAGTCTGATCATGTTTTCGTGATCTTCATTGTAAATATTCATTCATCAAGTTGCTTCACGAAATACGAAAAGAAAGATGAAAAATACAGATTTTATTATTATTTGAATAAAAAAATACAATAGTTATAATAAAAAAATTTGAACTTTTTGCGAATAAAACATAAAATATCAATTTGAGAAATTAATTTTAAAATATAATGAAATAAATTCAATAAGTTAAACATTTATTTTGATACTAATTATTTAAATAATGGCAGGGATATTTTTTTTTATAAATATCAATATCGTTTGTGAAAAGAATTCGGTTGTTAAACCTGTTTTTAAAGATTTATTTTATTTTCTGCTTATTTCTCATGGCAATTATAATTAATTTTCTCTTAAGACATATTTCATTTAATAATTTATCGTTCGCTTCAAATTTAATACCTGAACAGAATATTATCGACAGCTTTAATAATTTGTTATCAATTTTAATACTTTATAATTATCTTTTATACTTTTCGCAATGAAAAATTAACTATTTTTCCTTAAAATGTCTTGTATTTTTAGAGGGTTAATTTAAAACAAGTGGCTTTGGAACTTTAAAAAAAAAACGCTGATGTTTATAAAAATATTTGGGTTCTCTAAATTCCTCAAATATAATCCATATCACTGATCAAAAACAATATTTCTTTTTTCATATATTGTTCAGTTTGAAATTTGTTTATAAGATATTACCGAATCATCACATCGATCTCAACAATATTTGAAAAAAGTCTAGTTTTCTTTTGAACTAGATTTAAAACAATACTTTTTTGGAGGAAAATAATTTCTAAGAAGTTATTTTTTTATTTTGAGGCAAAAAAAAGAAATGTTTAAGACATTCGTATGAGCATTTTACTTATAGTTAAATAGTTAAGCACATTTCAGTAAAAATTTCTTTACATGTATAACATGTAAAGAAATGCACATTTCTTTACATGTATATAATATGTTATACATGTATATGTATAATAAAAAAAATATTTCAAAAGATGCATTATTTTAATATTTAAAAACTTAGGGAAGAGCCGAAAGCTTTAAAATAGCAATTTTCGAATAATTGTTTGTGAGATAAAATTTTAAAATTTATTTTTGTTAATTATTTTAAGTAAGAGCGTGTTTTCTCTTTCTAAATAATTAGTGCAATTAGATCTTTTACTCATTTATTTATGTTACTTCTAATTATTTATCTTTCTTGGCTCTTACTTTGATATCAATCATTAAAATGCTTATCAATGACAAAAGGTAAATGATACGAAATAATCAACAGATATTTCAACAATTTATTTCATTCTTTGTTGCATTCTTAAACAATGCCAACTTTTCAGAAACTGAATACGCACAAAATTAAAGAATAAGACGATTCTCATACGAATAGAAAATATTCTGAAAATGAATTATTTTCTACTTTTAAAGTTTTCAGTGGTTTTGAAAATTGTTTTGTATTCCAAAACAATTAAAAGTTTAAGAACAGGTAAGTGGTTTTTACATTTGTTAGAGTAAAGCCTGATTTTTATTCGTTCAAAATTTAAAATAAGCTGAAATGAAATCTCTAAGATCAATTTCCCCCTACATAGAAACAGAATTAATTCTGAAACAAGGCACGGCCTTTATCATTTAATAAATTTTAGAACTGTTTATTATACAAAAGGTATTTTGACCCAGTTTTGTATTTCCCTTTACGTATATTCGTTCCTTGGATTTCAAGGCCACTCAAAGCAGAAAGGCAAATGACAGTAATACAATCACGTTTACAAATCTAATGAATTTACTTTCCCACGGTGTAAGATTTACTGTAATGGATACCCCTTCCCCGAGATGAATAATAAATTATTAAAAACCAAAATAGGTTGTATCCTTGATTTTCATTGGCAATTCAGTGAAAGCTTTTTGCGTAGATTGATGTTCAATGAACTGAAGTATTTCCGACTTCAGAAAAAGCGTTTCTAGATAGAATCTAATTCTTCTTTAAAAATCTTAAGCGTCTAAATAAATTATTCCTCTTACTTTGTTTGTTTTAAAGATCCTTTTATGAGTAAAGTAAAAGACTCGAGTTCTTTCTATCATGCATACAAATAGTTTACTTAAACTCGTGTTTGTAAAACTTGCAACACCATGATGGACTCATCAGAATTTAAAGAAATTTATTCCATGAAAGATCTGCATTGATAGAAAAAAGAATCAATTTACAAAGCAAAAAAACAATACTGCATGCCAAAAATCAGAATTGCATAAAGTCACTAACCATTGTAATAAGTGCTTCTATACTAAGGATATAGAATCAAAAAGATTTGTTATCAGTTCTGGAGGAAGGGCATTTCAGGTTGCTTCAATTCAAACTTAAATTCATCTGTATTAACTCGTTACGAACTTCAAGAAGGAGGTGGCGATCGAAGAAATCTCTATTTATTCAATAAGTCACATATCAAATTATTAAGAAGGTCAAGGAAGGAGCAGTAGCCATTACGATGAAAGGAAGATATGAACATTTAAACAATTTGAAGACGAACATTGTTCCCTGAAATATAGTTCCAGGAATGTGTTGAAGAAAGAGTACAACTTCGAGTTATAAAACTTTTCTTATGTACCGGTTGCTGTTGAAATCATCCACAATTCTTAGCAGCTGAGATCGTTCATAACACCTAATGGCACCCATATGATCACGATAGGCTTTTCTTTAGTATGATGTTGGATAAAGACCTCCGGAAGATGGTGTTCACCGGTATAGCGTCTAATGCGAATGTGACCACCATTGTATTTCAAATTAAAGCAGGATTCACAGGAAAGAAAAATTGTTGAAAATTGGTACGCCAGTGTCTATGTTGACGAACCAGTTGAAATTGCCGAAGCTTTTTCATAAGGGGAATCTTATACAAAGGAACTCTGGCATGCAGTCCACGGTGCCACAGAAGCCAATGCATTGTTGAAGCAGTCAATGACACACCTGTATCGGGGCTCTAATGCAAAGCCAAATATCGATATGACCTTGTACGGTCTGTTACTGCCACATGGATGAAGTGCCTATCACTTTGTGCTGATGTAATCTTTTGTCGTCTATTGCCAGACTTTCAACCCGTCCGGCTCTCTCGAACCCACTTCTACTCTTTCCTCACTGTTCTTGCGCTTGTACCTCATAAGAGCAGTTATAACACGATAAGAACACGATAAAAAAATTCCTCTTCACGAATAATAATCATTGGACGCTGTTCTAACTCCGTTACTTGTTCTTATGACGTCCTGTGTCATCGTTGTGGTATCGAGGCATCTTTTGCAATAACTTTTACTACTGGCAAATAATCACAGATTATTTTTACGTCCTGTTACAGCTCTCAATTTAAAGGGAAAAATCAGCAGTTCAGAGATGTTGCTCAATATACGCTTGTAGGATGACTCTGAAATTCTAAACATTTGAATAGAACATCCTTATTTGCATTTTCAATAAATTTCAACTCAATCGTGTAATTCCTACATGGTGCTGTTAGTTTCATTAATTGTTTATATACATGGAATAAAATAGCAAATGAAACTATTTAATTTTGTTCTTATTTTTGTGTATTTAATATTAATTTTATTTTGCTGAAAATCGTTTTCATCTACTTACTACTTATATCTACTTATCTTAATCATTTATCTACTTATCGTTTTACAAGCGCACGCGCGTTCGTTTCCAAAGCATTATTTTCTGTTATCTTATTATTTAAAAATCTAGACAGGACAGATAGCTTTTGACAACCATTCACGAGTATATTTGTGAGTGGTTGGCATGTGAAATAATAAACAACATATTTCTTGAGATATCATGTAAATGGTTTCAAATTTGCTTCAAAAACACTATTTTGAGAAAAACACAATTAAAGTTTTATGTTGCAGTGAAAAGCCACTTACCCTATTCAAAATAATCTAAAATTCCCCGGGATGATATGTCAAGCCTTCTTTTTTTTCCTGCTGCAAAATTTTTATTTTCCTCCTAGCACGTGCTTTTTTCCTTTGTAATTTTACAAGGGGTAATGAATGTCTTTTTGCATCGGTGATACGTCGAAAATCATACTGCTTCAAAATACGAAGCATATAATTACCGACATTTAGCTGCAACTTATTCATTACCTCAATGAAACCACTGGCACCTTCATTAAACTGAAGAACAGCTAGGTAAGCATCTAATTGCAAAGTTTGCAATTCGGTAAAATGTTGTTTTGGAATAATATTCCAAAGAACACCGTTAAAACTTTCATTGGCATTTTGTGTCATGCCATGCAAACACTTTTTTAATAGGGTTTGGTCGCATAATTTCATATAGGTTGGCTTAATTATGTTTATGATATTTTGTGAAAGTCCAGTGGATTTATCAGGTAATGTTTTACCCTGAGCTTTTGCTTTTTGAAATTTGCACCAGCTGTCTTTTCCCTGCGGACACTGACCATGCATAGGAAAATCTTTACTAGAACAGCAGTGGTAAAAAGCAGCAATAACTGCACTTTGCATGCTTTCTAAATTGTTTATGTTACTGCGAATAGCAATTCCATAATAATTCTGCAGCTTGTCTATAAAACTATCTGTTAACTTTCCTCTTCCTCCAATTCCTTTCGTAGACTTTTTTAATTTCCGCAAGTGACTCCCAACTCTCTTCTGAACATGGCCAATACATTCAAATTTATTGACTGTATTTGGGCCATACTTATTTTTAACGGACTCAAATGCCTTAGAGTCACCGTCCCCATAATAATCCCTGTACTGTAATTTACGCAGATTTTCCGATCGCTCAAAAATACGATATACTCCTATTGTCTCCATGCTAGAAGCAGAACCCTTGTGATTGCGACAAACATGTGAACCGGGAAAAGCACCTGGAGTATTTGACATTTTATTACATATTCTACAAAAATGGGACATCATTTCGACATCCAATACTTTTCCAGTATCAATGGATATGCTGCTAACGCAACCATTGTGTGATGAGTTTCTGCCAAGTCCCATCCATTGACACTCCGCAGTAACTTATATCTGTTAATGGTTTTTCTTTTCGAATTTTATCTGCTGCATTGAGCATGCTTTTCTTAGCAGCTTCAGATGCAGCGGGTAGAATTTTTAGCTCTTGATTTCTAAAAGCTCTTTTAGACAAAAAAGGCAAGTCTAACATGCTAAACAGTTTATTTCCAGCTGTATAGCCCTTTCCGATGAGTCTTAACGCATATACAAGAAGAGTATTTAAGTTAAATGCATTATTAATCTTTTCAGATGACACAAATACCTTAACAAAATCACAGTTCTTACATTTTATATATGAATTTGAGCATATGCCAAATCTTGAATCCTCTGTCAAGCTGAGGTTATCCTGGAAACAAACAGGGCAACACAATACTGCAAATACAGATATTAATGTTCTAATATCATATATACGATAGCCAAATAGTTCACTAGAACCTTCAGAATATATATTATCAGAAAAAGTTTGCTTCAAGCCCTCAAGTTTTGAAGCACTTGCTGTTTTCTGCTCATCATTCCTTGCAGTTGAAACTTCATTTTCATGTTGAGCATTGTTCAGTGTCGGTTTCTTAGAGTACTGATTTCTTGAAAATCTTCGTTTCTTTGGGCGGTAATTTTTGCAGTGTCCCATATTTATGTTACTTTGAATAGCTTTTAAGCAAAATTGCAATTCAAAATATAAGTTATTCAGTAAAAAAAAACGATCAGAAATACGAAAACAAAACACTCATTCAAATGTAAACAGAAGCTATTTGTTGCCAATTCTCGGCAACAAATCAATAAACTAAACTGTACAGTAGTGGCTAAACCACTAGAAATATTATTAAAATATTATTTATAATTTAAAAGAAAAAGAAAAATGTAGAAATAGAGTTAAAAAATTCAATTATGTTCAACTTCCGGTTACAGAATGCTACTTCCGGCTCTCTTTTGCAGCTGACGATGGTTTTTAAAATTGCAATATCTTTATTTCTATTTCACATAAATTAAAAGGGAAAACAGATTTGAGAAGAGAAATGTTGAAACTAAAAGATTATTAAAGAAACAAAATTTGACCCAAGTGGTCAAAAACTGACATTTGTACGTAGGCAGTCACTTAAACGTTAGACTGAATACTGTTGTTACATACATAGACGTCTTTGTTCATGGCACAAGAATAGTTCGCTCCCTCAGTCAATCGTGTTTCTTAAAATTGGTTTGAATTTTGGGAAATACTTTCTCAACCAATTCTTCTTTTGACGTCACTACACTGCAGAAGTTATGAGTCAATAAAATTCATCCAGAGGTCACATTACCCGCCCCTTTCCGTTTCTAATTTCCAGCAATTTATGTGAGAGTATTTCGTCCGCTGGTGTCGATTGAGGAATTACAGATAATGTTTTCCTGAATTCTCCTTCAAGCTATATTAATGAGTTGTGAAATGGTCTAATGTTTCCATCCAAATCTTGGAATCGTTCAAGAGCCTTGAACAATTTTTTGTATGCCATTGTGCATTCATTCCAAACAATACATTTGCATTTCTGAAATACTTTTCCCATGCATTTTTAAATGTTGCAACAAATCTGGATGACACAAGAGCTAAGGCTAAGTCCTTTTGGTAGCAAATTGCTGCTAGAATCAATCTAATTAAGAATGTTTTACCAGTTTCTCCTGGAACATCAAAGAAGATTTTTCGTGCCTCTTTATTAACACTTTGCATTGCTTGATTTCAAACTCCTTTCAGCTCAAGCGTTGACTGAGAAATATTTGATTGCTCGTACGACAAAAGATCACCCGTGTTGTAATTTTGTTCATGATGCAATTATAAATCGAACGAAGCAGCCGCAGAATGATTCGGTAATGACATTTTCAATTGACTGAACCACTAAAGACCTGCAGTGTAACTGGGGCTGATGCACATTAAATATGTCATAGGTCAAAGTCCTCCCATTGGCGTGCTGTAGAAGTTAGGAGAGGGAGGTGCCAGCTCAGAGTCATCCTCGTCACTTGACCGAGGTTCAAAATTACGAGGTCCGTCGCCAACAGCCTAGGTGTTGCTTCAAAGGGAAGATAGACGTTCACATCACAACGCTGATCAAGAAGAGCTCTTTCGGCTAAACCAAGACGAGCAACTTATCCAGTTGTGACTCTAACTCCTATCAAAATTGAACAACAATTTATCTGTCATCAGATTGGACAATCGAAACTATTCCCCAAACCCCCCCCCCCACAATCTTCACCATGATGGCTGCCAACAATAATCAGACCTATTCTTATGAAAGTAAATTTAAATTTTTAAATGTAATTTCCCATAATTACTTCGTTTTAAAATTGAGTGAATAGTTTTTACTTTGCTTAAACTGGTATCAAAAGTTTGCAAACCTAGTACGAAGCAGCTAAAGAGCTGGATTACAATAACTTAAGCACAGGAAAATAAGAAATAAAACTCGTTTTAATTTTTAAAATCCATGTATTTTTCTTAACATTTTATGCACATCTTATCTTAACTTTCAAAATTTCTTCGTAATATTATCCCGACCTACTTTTTACATCTGGACAAGAGTAGATTCTGAAGTTCTGTCCCACATAGTATTTTTTCCATCCAGGTCGGGAATAAAAGCCGATAGAGATAAGAACCCCGAGATGCCGTTTCTGATTCGACAAAAAAATTTCTCTAAATAAGGATTAGGAAATGAAAATAGTATGAGCACCACTGTCGTAGATGACAGCTAATGTATTAACAGACTTATCATTTTTACTTCTACTTTGTTCACAAACTTGTATAATAAATTTTAAACGTGTGCAATTTTATTATATTTCTGAATAATTATTTATAAGATTAAAACGTTCTTAATCCTTCTATACCATTTTTTTTTATTATTATTATTATTATTTTTTTATTTCGGTCAATAAGGGGAACATCTGTTTTATCTTATTGAAAAAAAATGACTCGTGCTTTGGAGCATCCGTTACCGCAAAACGTTTCTTCATTTTTTTTTCTTTGCATTTCAATTCCACTACTTTTCTTTCATTTCATTATAAACCAAAAATGATTGTTTATTTTATGATGCTTGATTGTCTCTTGTTTTTTTTTTAAGTCTTGTTTATATAGTTTTCAGAATTATTTTCAGATAATCATCATCACATCGTGAACTCCAGAGCCCTCGACACCAAAGGTTGGTCCGAATGGATGCCATGGGATTGCTCAGTGAGTTGCGGGGGTGGTAAAGGTACCAGAAGCCGCATTTGCTTCGATCCAGACGTGTGCAAAGGTCCAGAGGAAGAACACGGACCCTGCAATACAAAGCCCTGTCCGAAAATGCTGGTGGAAGAAAATAACAGAATCCTTGAAGATATTCGCAATCATCTCTTGACCGCCCACCAAAATTTTCAGGCACACATCAGATATTTTTTGTATCAATATTTAATTTTATTTTTACTGAATTGATGATAACTCATTGTTGCGACTAACACTTTGATCTTTAATCTCTAGAATCATAAATGCTTTTGCAACCAATATATATGCTTATTTTTCACTGAATTTCCATTAAACGAAGTGTTTTATGTGGATACGTTCTACAGATAAGCTCATATAAAAATAGTCGAATGCTTAACTTAATTCAAAAAATTAAAAAACATTCATAATTTTCTGAAATCATATATATAAAACCAATACAAAGAATTAAATTTTACCCAAGATCGCATAAAAAGTTGTGCAGAATTTTTTTTAAAGAAATAGATTGCTGTATAAATTTGTTAAAAAAAAGGCAGGTAGAAATTCATACAAAAGTTTAAAATAGACTGCTACTCAGATTTATTTTTCTAAAAAAGTAATCATTTTTTCCCTTTTTTTTTCCCTTTGGGGCTTTATTTTTTCTTGTAGACGTACCACAATTTTTGGAGAAATACAAACCACACAAAATGGAGTAAAATGATCCATATGAAAATAAACCTACCTGTATCAATTCTTATAGATAAACAGCTACATACATAAAATCAAATACACGCATATATTCTGTTTTCTAATTAATTGTAGAATAGTGACGCTTCTCTTGAAACTTGTAATTTTTTTTAAGACTTGTAACACCAATACTTTTTTAAAAAAAATTATTTTAATCGCAACAAAAGCAACACTAAATTTTAAAAAACTGCCAAGTGAAAATATTAAAATAATCGAAGCTAAATGAAGTACAATTGGCACTCCATTTTCGTAAATTTTCCCGATTATCCTTATATTTCTTGAATAGCTTGAGTAACTATTATTCACACGGGTGTATATTTGAAATAAAACTCGACGAAAAAAATTCTTTAAGTATTTCAGAATAATTTTTTTAATCTGGAACAGATCAATGAATAAATATATTGATCTTCAAAGAAACTATGTTAATATAAATAGTCAGAATAGAAAATTAAATAAAATAAAAAATGTTGCCTTTAGCTGATACATCTCAATAACAATAGCCTTTGAACGGATCAAACTACAGTAAAATTGTACTATTCTTTACAATGAAAAGGTTCAAGGTTAAATTCTTAAATAACCAATTTTTACTGATCACCCTATCAATACAATTTAAGCCTTTTCCATATACAACATTAAAAATAAATCTTAACGTTTCAAAATAATTTATAAGCATTAATCTTTTGAATTATTTGTTTTCATAAAAGACTATATTTCCTTCTTTCAGCTCAAAAAATTCAATTTAAACATTTTTTTCAAAATCTCTTTATTCGGGAATAATTTCAAAACTTCCAAGAAAAACTTCTAAATGTTCACTAAGTCAGCTTTATATTTTTACTAGTCAAAAGATAGGTTTAATTTAATACCTTGAACAACCTTCGAACGACTTTTTCTAATTCCGTTTATTTCAGTCCATTCAGTCTTCCTCTATCTCCATTTTGTCCCGTAAATAAATAGGCTTAATTTAATGGTATATATTGAGCAAACTTCGAAGGACTCTTTCTGTCTCCATTTAATTCACGCATTACTCTTTTAAATACCTATCTTCTGCTGGTCTTTTTCTCCCGATATCGAAACATTAATTTCGGCATTTTGCATTGCATTTCGTATATATTGACGATGCACTGATATATAGTAATGATTCTAATATTGCTATATTACTTTCAGCTCCAAAAGGGAGAGGACGTAACCTTACACTGTAAAGGGTCGATGAAGAATGCCATAGACAATCGTTACCCTAAAGCAAAAGCAACTTGGCTATTAAACGGAGAAGTTATTTATGCAGATAGCAAGAAAAAAATCATCAAAGACAATCAAGACTTGCAAATAATAAATGCAGTACCCGAAGATAGCGGTGTATATACATGTGTTATCCAATTAGAACCAAAATCAACAGCTACCGTATCCCTTTCCACTTTGACCGTCCAAAACAATATTCCTGACTTGATAGTGGAGGTAGGAAGGCCTTTTCGCTTACTCTGCAATGGAATCCTTCTCAGTCGAATATTTCCGTCCAAGTTAGTGCAGAAATGGTTCCATAATTCGACTCTATATAAAGAATTCAAAGATTCTAATCCTCGAGACGAGAAAGAGTTAAATGTTAAATCGAGTAATTATTCCGATTCTGGAATTTGGCTGTGTAAGATTAGTGAACTGGGAAGCAAGTCAATTTGGTCTTCAAGGGAATGGGTAACGAATGTCGTCAGAGTTCAAGTCCGACCTCCACTGACTTTGATCCTGAGATTGATTCCTTACGCAATAGGTTCTGTGGTTGGTCTTGTATTAATAACTATGATAGGCCTTATCTATTTCATAAAAGCAAAAATAGCGTCGAGGAGAAAAGGAAAGGCAAAAATCAAGAAAAAGAAATCAGCTAAAATAAGCAAGGACTCTAAGCAATCTAAAGCAAAAAAGAAATCGGAAGGTAAAGCTGGTAAAGATTCTAAGAAATCGAAAGGTAAAAAGGATAAAGATTCTAAGAAATCGAAAGATAAAAAGGATAAAGATTCTAAGAAATCGAAAGGTAAAAAGGATAAAGATTCTAAAAAATCGAAAGGTAATAAGGATAAAGATTCTAAGAAATCAAGAAAGAAAAAGTAATCACGTAAAAGAGATGAGCCTTCTAAAATTTCAAAAATATAAAAGAAATAAAAAAATAAAAAAGAAATAACACAGGGAGAAATGTAAGAAGTTCATAGATTTTTCTCATTCATTAAAATAAAACATTTCATTCGAACTTTATCAAATGTGAAGTATATTTTCACTTGATTTATTATACATTTCATAGGTTTATGTTAGAAATTAAAAGAAAAATTAGTTTTTTTTCTTTTGTAATCTAGATTGGAAGAATTACTTTGTTAAATTAACGACAAAATTTTATATATATTCTTTCTCTCGAATAGTTTGAATTTTCAAATACCAAGCGTCCTGATACATATTTGGTACAAATCCATTTAACTTCTCCTTAAGAATATCAAGCAATGATTATCGATCATTCAACAAGTATGAATTAACAAATGTCTACAAAATTAAGCTAACTTTGTTTACAAAATAAACGATTTTGAATACAAATACAAATAGACACTCTCACACACCCAATAACAGTCAAGGGTATTTTTTTTTATATATTTTGAAGGTTATACAAAAAACTTTTCCGATGAAAGTTTGAAAAGTGATCAGCTGATGAATTCATACATCAACGAAAACAAAACTGCTTTGGTGGTTAATAATGGGCTAAATGTGAATAAAAAGATCATTTTCACTTTTTTTTTAATTCCCGCATGTTAATCCAAAATTTAAGGTTATAGTAAATGAGGCTTACAAATATGTTTAACATATTTCTAACTACTAGATATGTCATTTGTAAACCTGCACATATAAAAAGAAATTCCATAGTTAATTGTAGGTTTTGAAAGACAAAGGTTTTTTAGTAATTGTTATTAATTGTTAATTGAATAGGAAAATATTGCATGAATGGTGGATTATATATTGAATAAATCAATCTAATATTTATGGCAAATTATGAAACATATAGTCAAATCATACTATAATTTTTGCCGCAAATGCGCCCTGATCACTGTTTAAAGCTTCAAAGTTAAAAATGAAACTATGTATGTAACAGAATTTTAAAAAATAAAATTATAAGTTGAAAATGACACAAAACGCTAAATTGCTCCTTCCACAATATTTTCGGGAATTCTCGGAAAGTCTCATTCCTCCAAGGCGTAAGACTGCGTGCATCAAAGATGTTACCAATCAGAAGCTTTAAAGAGAGACAGTGAGATTACAATTTCCTTAAAACATGAAATATTTTAACTTTTTTCCGATATCCTCTCGCGTAATGAAACTTTTAGGTGTATGGTGGATCATTCATTGATCAATTTTAACGACCTCCATGAGAGGTTACTTTCACATTAAGAGGGATTTGGATGCCCGAAAAAATTTCACTTGGCATTTCTGGGTTTGTTTCTTTTCACCTTGGGGGGAATGAAGCTTAAAGCTCGTTTAAATTAAAGCGCAAAAAAGAGAGAATCAAAAAAGTGACCAAACATAAAAAATTCATCAAGACATCTAAAATAAAATATTTAAATTGACTCAACTTAAAATATTTTAACTTCTCGATTCTTTTTGCTCTTGAAACAAATTGCTCGAAAAGAAATCCACTTCTTCAGTAGGAATTGGGTCTCGAAATTATATCGCTCACCACTTCCAGTCTTGATGTTTTCTTTTTTGGAGGATTAAATTTAGTTGATCATTTATTTACGTCTCTTTAGTAGTGTTTGATACGTTTTTACCTGGCGTAGTAGCTCTGCGCTAGTCCCATACCAAGCGACTCCCATGCATTAACATTATGAGTGGGTGGTTTATTTAGTGGGTTTCTAGAACAGCCGATGTAATTTGGCTGGGTGATCCTCTCCAGCAGAGAAAGCATTTGGGTGGAGTTTCGATTGATTTTTTGCAATTTTGGGTTAGATGGGCTTCTCCACATTTAACACATCGAGGATGCCTTGTACAGAATTTGGAATTGTGGTAGAAACCCTGGCATCTGAAGCATTGGGCTGGGCCAAGTTCCTTGAGCAGTGGTTCCACTGTAATTTTGAAGTAGCAGATTTCATCTATGTTGTAGATTTCCTTTATTAATTGTCTGTTTTGGGGAAATTCAATAAAAATAAAGGCATAGGTTTTCCTGTTTTTTTGTTTTTCGTATTAAAGCATTCTTGAACGTGGATGTAATTTTTTAGGTCGTTTATGATTTCGATTGGCGGCATATCAGCGGGCATTCTTCTGATGACTATTCTTAAGAATTTCTCATTTGGAAGTTGGTAGTTATGACCCTGTAGATTATTCTGGTCGATGAATCGTTTGATTATGTGGAGGCTGTTGGAGTGAGAGGGAAGAATTTTAAGCTGGATCCGGTTAGTTTTGCACTGAGCTTAAGTCCAGCGAGGTTTTGGAGTTCTTTAAGTAGGTTCGTAGTGTTTGAAGGGTTATCAATGGTGATCGGAGGTACTTTAATTTTCTTGGTTTGATACAGATTTGCTTCTTGTGATTGGTTTTGAATTGGTCCGGGGGTGGAGGTTGAAGGTTGATTTAAGTTAGAAGGTTGAGTGGAAGCCGATGACGGGATAGATTGCATTTCCTCATCTGATGAAGAGAGGGCTTGAAATTTGTTTTTGATTCCGGTTGTTCCTTCGGTTTTTTGTCTTTTAGGTTGTTGGCTTTTAATGGGAGAGGACTTTTTTTTATTTAGATTTTTTGACTTCTTTGAATTCGTTTTTATTTTCCGTATTCAATCCCCATGCTTGGGAGATTTCTTTAAAGAAGGAAACTTCAGAGGCAATTTTGTTGGTTTTAAGTGTATGTTTACATCTTGCTTTTTCGAGTAAGTTACTTAACTGTTCAAAGACCTCGCTTTTACCGTGGCGGTTATTGAATTTAATACTATCTAATTGATTTAGTTTTTCATCAAGAAAAATGCATATTTTGAATATGTCAGATAAGAACTTGGCGATTTCTAATTCGATATTAATTGCATCCAAGTTTAACATTTTAATGAAGAAATGAAGCGACTCACCAGTGTTAGGCTCCGCTTTTTCCAGAGATGGGTTGGAGGCATTGTCATTGTCCGTGTCCATGGTCGGGGTATCCTGAGCGCAAAGCACCACCAATCGGTGTCAAATCACAACCACAGAGTGGCTTGATTCGAAGTTGAAAAAACAAATTTTTTTCAGATATGTTTTCCAAGTTGAGAGTTCTCTGTCAACTTTTATTTTGTTCAAAAGTCAGTGCAGTTGATCACTGTCGTCTCCTCAAGAGGTTAAGAAATTATAAATCAGAAGTAAATCATCACAGTGGAAGGATGAACCGATATCTGATGGAGAAGAAGAATTACACGTCCGTAACAGTCGGCGAGACCGGAGTGTCAATCAACATATCAAAGCAAAATCTTAAGGGCCCCTCAAAAGAGGAAATAAATCGACGTCTGCATCAGTCGGCGGAATCCTCAAATAAACTCCATGAAGCACGTCGAATTTAGAGCCTTACAAATAATTTAAGCACTTCGGATATTTACAAGTACACATTGGGACGTGAGCGTGGGGTCTGCACAGGGACTCACTTGAGTTCTTCCTCAATTGCCTCTCGTCTGCCAATTTCTCTTATCTAGTTGAAGCTTTACCGAAAAAATTTGAAATTCTGGAATTGTGCCACTCGGACTGTGGAGATGCAAAGAGAACTCAACTATTTGTTTCTATAACGTTAAAATTAGAAATATTTAAGTCAAGAGGATCGTATGAAAAGGCCATTAATATGAACGTCAGTAATTCGAAACGTTGACACAAAGAATGCCGACTTATAAAAGAGAATGCAGGAATATAGATTTTACACTATTATTGCATATAAATGCACAAATAGTTGATTAATTGTAAAAATTATCATTAAGATATAGATAAATTGAAAAATTGTAAGAAACCATTTTTTTTGTAATATTTGTATTTATATTCAGGTTTCATTTAGTTCTGGCACTGTTCGGTAGATAGCGTTGCTATCTTTTGCCTTGTCAATTCATATATATTGAGGGAAAATTGTCCACCATGTTTGCTAAATTTCTTCACGTGATGCTATTATCATGGAAGTTTATTTTAGATTGGTGTATTTTTTGAGTCATTAACAACATTTTTAGTTCTTTTAATTATATTATGTTTTGATATTTTGGATTTCCATAGGTTTGCTTGGTTTTCTTCTCACTATATCTTGATGTAATGAATTTGTTTCTTTTTATTTTTATTGAAATATATCTTTGGATTTATAATAATTTTTGTAATAATGTATTTTGTTGATGAAGACAGGTTGGCCAATATACATTATACTCCCTTCTTTTGCTTCTCTTCAACAGTTGTTTGTTTTTCCAGTTTTTCAAGTTATCTATATCTTTATAACTTTCGCAGTTGTCAATTTATTTTTTCCTTTAATTGACTTTTTTAAGAAATTTCTGTAATATGCAATGTTTTTCTTTTATTGTTAAATTGGATATTTAGTATTATCCATTTTTATTAATTTTTAGTATTATTTGTCTTCTTCTTTGTTTACAACGTTTTATCTGTATATTTAGTTGATTGTGGCATATCTTTTAACTCCATGATTTTGTAATGGTTTCTTACACTCTGTTTTATTTTTTAATTGCCGAGATTACTTCCTAACTTGTTTTTATTAAAGTAATGGTGTTAAATTACACAAGCACACACACAGATATATATATATATATATATATATATATATATATATATATATATATATCGGGGTATGGAAGCGTGGGTGGTTGTAAATAAGATCATGTAAAATGCAGATTATAAACTCTAAGACATTTTAAAAATTATTTAAAACAAAAAACTACTTTAAAAAAAAGAAAGACAACAAACACTATTGGCCATTCAAATTGCTACTCTTGGAAGAAATGTAAAAAACAAAATGATATTTATTTGACAAATATATTATACAAAAATAACAAGAAATTAAGTTTTTAAGAAATTTGGGTGCATAGATCTTGAGAAATCGGTACTCAGATTAACCACCTCTAACAGCAATAACAGTTCTTACATACCTAGGAATTGAGTCAAACAGAGAGAGGATGGCATGTGCACGTACAGCAGTCCATGCATCTTTTAAACGATGTCACAGTTCATCGACTATAGAGACTGGTGGATGGTGACGAGCCAGTCGTTCGGCAGCCATTTACCATACGTTTTCTATTGGTGAAATATTTGGAGAATGTGCCGGACAGGGCAGCAGCCAAGCATTTTCTACCGGCAACATGCGATCGTGCATTATCCAGCTGAAACGTAGCGTTTCGTGGGCTCAAAGAAATGGTAGAGTTACAGAACGCACCAGAAATATAATGACCACTGTTCATAGTATCGTCAATGCAAACAAGAGATAACAGAGACGTGTATCAAATGGCACCCCTTGCCATCACCCTAAGCGATGGGCTAGTATGACGATGTCGAATGCTCGCTAACAATGTTCGATCTCCACGATGCCACCGACCATCATGATGCTGTAAACAGAACCTGGATTCGTTTGAAAAAAGGACGTCACTCTATTTCTGCTTCCAGGTTCATCGTTGATCACACAACTGAAAGCTTTCCCATTTGTGACGTAGCATCAAGGATATCCAAAGCAATAGTTGCCGAGCTGAAAATCTGTGCTACTACAAACGCCATCGAACTGTTCGTGCAGATACTTGTTATCTTGCAGACCATCCAATTTCTTGACTCGTGCTTACGACGTGGCTGTACGATCGATTAAAGTCATGCGGGTAACATGTTCTCGGCAGTTAGAGATAACGGGTCGTTGAGATCCTGTACGGCGTTCCGTATGACCGATCTGAATCCATCGATTCCATATTCTGCAGACAGTCAAGAGATCTCGACCGACGCGAGAAGCAATTCTGCAATACTATAAACCGCAATCCGGATGTGTTACAATTCGACTTTTATCAAAGTCAGAAACATGATGGTAAGCATTTCTCCTTCTTACATGTGGTATCACAACAACTTTTCACTACGTCCAAATGTAATTTGTGTTTGAGAAACCTGCTGTACAATTTCTACATTGAAACACATTGTAGGTGAGGCTACAGGTGCTTGCTTTGCATTAATGCATTGAAAAGCTAATCATTTGCCTATCATAACATCTTCTGCCTGATGTGTAAATTTCATGTAAGCAGTGTATTCTCATCCTTGGTGCAGCATTTTTAATGGCCAGTAGAGTAGTTAAAAGGATAACCAAAACTCAAGTTACAAATATTATAATAGTAAAAAATTCTTATGAAAATAAGCTAAAAATTTACTTAAATACATTAAACAATATATTACGAGGTAACCAATAAAGTTCTTGACGTTTTTGCTTTGCCATTAAATGAAGTGAAAATAAGTATATAAGTTATGAAAAATAGAATAATCTATTTGTTAATAGGTTCTTTTTAACCATAAAGTCCTAAAGAAAACAAATAATCACTGCGAAATACACAGGCATAGTAATTTTTAATACGAGCAAGTTCAACTTACAAGGCGATCCCCACGTAAGTAGTGGAAGAAAAAGGTTACAGTTAACCCTCTCTTGGTGGGGAGTTGAGAAGTTACTCTCCTCACCCAAGGGAGGGGAACACACATGGTCTGGTGGCTGCGGAGACCTGGGGTCGGAACACATCACAAATAGTGTAACAGGGAGCTTAAAAACCGGTCGGTAGAGAGTAGGAATATTATTCATTATAATAGCAAGTTCAGTGCGCACTTTCATCTTTCGTAATTCAAACAGAAGTGAAGACAAATGGAAGTGTCAAAGGATCTCATTCGGCGTTGCTTGCTTTACGGCTTCAAAGTGGGCTTATCAGAAGCTGCATCATGTCGCACAATATGTCTAGTGTTTGGGGATAGTGCTGTGAATGAACGTACTGCAAGTCATTGGTTTCAAAAATTCAGGTTGGGAAGTTTGTCCGTCTGTGATGAACCTCGCAGTGGACGACCGCACATCTTGGA
This sequence comes from Nephila pilipes, assembly GCA_019974015.1. Classification (NCBI taxonomy): domain Eukaryota; kingdom Metazoa; phylum Arthropoda; class Arachnida; order Araneae; family Nephilidae; genus Nephila; species Nephila pilipes. The sequence continues at coordinate 12,187 of BMAW01109856.1, read as the reverse complement.
TGACGAAGCCCTACAATGGGCCATTGAGGAGGACAGTAGTCTAACGTATCGTGAACGTGCAAAACAATTTAACGTTTCTAATAAAACACTAAGACTTCATATGCACCGGTGAATCGCAAAATTGTTCTCTTTCTTCATGACAAAGCCAGACTGCATGTCACGTGGGTGGTCAGTGACATCCTACAGTGACTTGGTTGGAAAAAAAAAATTTCCAGCCTCCTTACACACTTGACTCTACGCCATCCGATTACCACCCCTTCTACTCCCTGGACAATCATCTCCGAGGAAAATGTTTCACCAAAGAAGCAGACTTGTGCCGAGCACTCACGTACTTCTTTGTGTCCAAACCCACCAAGTCTTACCACAAGGGAATTGCACAGTTGGAGACACGTTGCCAAAAAGGTGCTGGATGCCGATGGCGAATACTCTGAGGACTAACATTAGGCTACGCTTTCTATATATCATTTTCTTTTTGGCCATTAAAAACGGCAAAAACTTTATTATTTACCTTAAAATTTAATGCAGCAAAATTTTTTTAAATAATAAGTACAACTATTTAACAGTCGAACCAAATTAAAATCTTAACAAAGTAAGATAAAAGCAGCAATTAAGAACTAAAATTGGATATATGTGTGAAGACAACTATAATAAATTTCAGGTAACACATATGAAATAATAATACTTTTAGGATATGATTAGTTCTACTACCTCTTATTTAACTTCCTTTTGAAGTCTATATTAAGCGAAAACATTTAACGTTGTTTCAAAACAGACAGATCTCATGACTAGGAAATATGCTTTATTCTACATTGCAAACCTTAATTTTTACAAAGTTATTAAGTATAATGTTTTGAGCCTCTTATTAAATAATGTTATTTTGTAATTGTATTTTTTTTAATTTCTTTATATGTTTTCCTTATAAAAACTTAGCGAAATTTATAAATTTTGTTGTTTACATATCCGTTATGATATCCGGTACATCATGCTGTCTATAGATTTACAGACCTCCTTCCTTCCCTTCTAATACTCCGTCGCCACCACTGTGTACACGAGGAGTAATTTTCTTAAGTACATTTTAAGTGTTGAGTTTTTTTTTACTATTTCATCATGATAAAAGATAGAAAACAAAAGTGTACAATTTATTATTTTTTATTCATGCATATCTTCCTCTTCCCCGCTCACAATTAAGCATTAAATTATTCACAGCTTATAGTAATACAAATTAGAAATATTATTTGTGGTGAAAACGTTTGATAACATGTTTCATATAATAAACGATTTCTGATTGCTAATTTTTGTAGATTTCTATTAAAAATGTAATAAATAAAATATATAACAAACATATTTAGATGTTTACAATAAACAAATAATTCAAAGAAAATGTTTAAAAAATTTAGTAACTAATGGCAAAAAATCTATTTTTATTAAAAATATCCATCAAAATAAGAAAAAAGCATACAGCACTAAGAACCTTTTAGTGGGAAAAGAAAATCAGAATTTGTTTTGAATATTGGGATTTAATTCTATAAGATGAGAGAGAAAAGAAAAAAACTGAATCAGCTGAAGTCCTTTTTAAACGGAATTATAACTTTCAATTTGATAATATAAAAATTTATTTTTCCACCAAAAATTGTAAAAATGTTTGTTTTTATTGAAGTTACATATGGGGAGAAACATTGGAAAAAGTATTCAAAAGAAAATGACACATTTTCCCACTAACTATGGAGAAAGCTATCTTGAATCATTTGTATAGATCGGAGATTTAAATATATGATCTTGTTCAATATGACGATCAAATGATACCTGAATTCCAGCTAGGCAGCGCTTTACTCTTTATAATTTTTTTAGTCGTGATGGAAGCTAGTCACTCGAGTGTTTTAACTTGAAAAAGACTTATTCATTACGTATGTTGGCAGACTGGACTAGTCAGAGTGCTATTTTTACTTTTTTTAGAGGGTTTGGGCTGAGACTTAGGAAAGCAGTTGGAATGCAGAAGGTTACGTAGAGGTGAAGGTTTTAGCATTATTTATCCCCCCCCCCCGTTTATTTATAAGTGCGCTTGCGTCATAAGAGCCGTCTGATTTAATCAATCATTTCAATCACACTCTGTTGCTATAGTAACAAATGGTTACCTGTTTCAAACTTGAACGCTTGTAACGAAGCTGAATTGCTATCATCGCCATCTATTAGGAAAAGTAAGTTTTTCATGAATTTTACGTCACTCGGAAATGTCATAAACATGCAAAGAATCATGCTTTCATCATGTTTATTCTTGCTTTATATCACCAGACATTTTTTCATTAAAAACATACAAAAAATACACTTATAGGATACTTTATTGGTTTTAGAATTATACTGATGATTTTATAAGTTATTAGGATGGGGTTTTCTCAGCCACCTAAGGGGCAATTATTTTAGTTGGATCAGTTTTGGCGTACCACATCATTTTTCAAATTGTTACCTTTGCTTCAATTTTAATTATATTTAGCTTAAATATATTCAATTTAATTTTTTATCATTCCTTTTAATTTTACTATATTGGAAAAGTTTACTATTGTCCATTTTTCGCTATTTCATCATTTACTTTAATTCTTATATTTAGTTGAGTAATTTAATAATAATTATAAGAAAAAAATGTGCATATTGATTGGCTACATCTGTTTTTCACAAAACTTTGCACATAACTTTTTTAGTTTTTTCGTGTTATTTTCCTGTTTGCTTAAATTTATGTGGAAAAATTATCCGTGTTAGTATTTTAAACATTTTATAACACTGTTGAAATTTTACGGAATAAAAATTATAAACTTTTAACATATATATTACAATACAACCTTTCAACAATACAATTTATTATTATTATGAAATTGAAATGGTGCGAAATTAATAACACTATTAACCTTATTTTGTTATAATATGTATTATGTCATGATAGTTAAATAATTTTATTATCTTAATATTCAATCAATTATATTTTAAAAGTATATAAGTGCTTTCGGTTAGAATATTAGGGGTTAATAAACTTCTTTTCACTGGGATTTCTCACAAATATATGTAGGCATACTTTCGACAACAGATTTTAAATAATTTTTTGCACATTCATCTAATCTAAATAGTTTAAAATTTAATAATCTAATTATATATGCTTATTTAGAAATGTAAGCATTTTTATTCATTAAAATGAAAGTAAAGCATTACACACAAATTTTATATAATAGTTGTTACAAGTGAGGAAAATGCAGGGTTTTATGAACAATAAGTATTTTCCAACGGACAGCAGTACTTTGAAAAATATTAAGTAAAATTTCTAATTGTTTCTAAGATTCGCAATAAGGAGCCAGCTGTGTAATTTTTCCTTAAAAATACACAGAAAATTTTCGAGGAATATATATATATATATATATATATATATATATATATATATATATACACACATTAAATCTTTCATTAACAAATGTAAAAGTCTATTTCCTAGAAACTTTAAGATACCTAATAGCCAATAAAAGTTTCAAAAATTAGTGATAAAGTTTTGATAACTCATTCTAATTTTGATGATTTTCTATTGATTGACATAGATCGGAAAAAGGAAGCATGTCTGTTTTTGATTTCGTTCTGTTTTGTTTTCTGTAGTCGATCTCGTCAGTAGCTCATCACTTTTAAGAAATTTTCCTGCTCTTTGTTATTATGCACCCTTCCTTTTAAAACTGTTTTAGGGCTGTAATTAATAATTTTTTTAATTAAATAGAATTATCTAATTTATATCAAATCAAATTTATCCCTGTTTATCAGAATCTTATGTTAGACAAAATGATTAAAAGGCAGTCAGAAGAAATTTAGTTGCACTTTTTAACAGTAGACGAAAAATTGCACTTCATTTTCTTTTTCATACAGCGTACTCTAGCGACAAAATATGTAACCAGAGTTTTCCTCATTTCAATTTAATCGTTTGAGGTTATTGTATTTCTATATTGAAGTTTACTCACTTCGTCCTTTTAAATGTGATCGTCAAGTGTTTTGGCACCACAAACTTTTCACTGACTGAATTTTCGTTCCACGATTTTGGGTTTTTTTTGTGTAATTTCTTAAATATGCTATAAATATTCTTTAAAATTATATATTGTTTCCGTTTCGAAGGGAATCTAAAAGATTGTCTGAATTTTATTTTCTTCTAAATCCTATAAATTTGAATTTTATTAAAATTATTGAAATGATCTGCTCTCCACTTAGTTTGTAAAAACTCTGATCAAGAATTGCTTCTGGAATGTTGACATGTCATTCATCGTGACGAGGTGAGTTAATGTTTTGAAGATGAATATTTTACATTTAAGATGAATTTACAAATGTCAATTTTTTCTTATTATTGTATATTACTAGTATTTGCCAATGATTGAAAAATTGAATATTTTAATTATTAGAAAAACAATGTTGAAACCTTTTTTTTTTTTTTACTAATATAAGTACAATTTTAACCGTTTAAAAATTCTATTCGCTTAATTTTTTAAAAATAATCTGCCGTTTTATGGTAAGCTTCTCTGAAGGTGTATTTGAATCAGTAACAGATATGTAAACAATGTGTATCTTTTAATCAGAGTATGTTGAATAGATATATGCTTTTATCTCAGTTCTTTTTTGTTCTTTTATTTGTTTTTTATTTTTAATTGTATAAAAAAGCAATTTTACTGTTTTCCAACGTTTGAATTTGATTGTACATTTAAATATAAGCTTTTGAATAATTAATTTCATGTAATTGGATATTTGAAAAGTTTGGGAAATTTATAACTGTTGTATTCAAATTGAAGTTAAATATGCACAAAAACTTTTATATATATTTTGTAAGAATAAAAAGATTTAATTTATTAATATTCATTGCTTAAAATAGCTATTAATTTGCCTGAGTACTTTAAAATTATGTATATTCAAAGTACTTTTTAGATTTTGAAATTTGACAATTTATTTTCTTGTTAGATTAATATCGTAATTATATAAGTATATTAAGTATTTTGAAGTTGTATGCAAAGGACCATAAAGTTCAGAATTAGGAGTTGGTTCTGTTTTACTAAAATTTTTTATTCTTCGTAATATCATTATTGTTTTATTCTTATTAAGTTTATCTGCCTTTGAATTCATTGTTTTAAAAAAATTATTCAGACTATATTAAAGTTATTAAAACAAGTTCACTGTATATATATCTTATTCATATATCATTTAAAAAAATCAATTTTCTTACCTTTTTATGATAAGAAGTGAATCTCATTTCTTTCTTGTTAATAAACGTTACATACTTTTGGTAATTAAAGATATTTAAAATAATAAGTTTCATTTTATTGATTGTTGATCATTTTTTTTATTTGATGAAGAGTCTTTTTTTTAATGAAATTTTTTTTTAAATGTTATAAATTTTAAATTAAACTGAGGTTATAGTGTACAAAGTCTGCATTTTAAATGGAAATATGTATGAATTTATTTAATTGTTGCATATTGTTTATGTGAAGTATTGGTGCCTCTTGATGAGACTTTTGGGTGTAATAAATGATTTAAATGTGGCAGTTTATGTTATGGCAACCTTTCATTACTGTACTTCATTACATATCACTACTTTGGCTATCTTTTTTCTAAGATGGTGTTTTTCCCCGAAAGTCATCGAGGTGCACCTGATACTTCACTTTAACTGTGTTGCATGACTATTATAATTTTTTAAATTGATTGCTGAATTTTAGTCAAATTGTACTTAATCAAAATTTACAATTTTCAATATATTAATATCAATGAGTACTCTATTTTTTAATATTAATGTAACATGTGAAAAACTATGAAGAAATGGTAATTATATTGTAGAATTCTAAAATGAGAGAGAGAATATGTAACTAATAATTTTATCTTTCTTTAAAAATAATATTTGTTTAAACATATCATAAGAAAATATAAAATTGAGAAGGAAACTTATAAAAATTATCAGAATTTAAAGAAATCTAATTGTACTACATAGAAGTTTGTGCATTAATATAAATCTCTGTTGATGGAATTTCATTTATTTCATTATTATACATAAGCAAGAAATTCATTTTCTGTATAGTTTCATTTTTTTTCTCCTTATTTGCAGTTTTTAGGAGTTTCTTAATTTTTAATAATGTACACTTTTTTATGTATTGCGATAAAGTATGGAACAGTTATAATTAAAAAGAAACTTTCCAAAGGCACACAAATATATTAATAGTTAGAAGGTATATTAATAATTATTCATATTATTTTTTTGAAAATTTTTTACTATGCAGTATAAAATCTTGAAATTATATTGTATAATGTCAGAATCACCTTCAAAAGCAGACCAATTTTTCTGTTGCATTCAAAAAAGTCATATGGATAGATTTATTTTAAATAATTGTTAAATAAGTAATATAATTTAAAAATACCTTGTTGAACATAGCTGTAAATGGAAAGTTATTTTAGTTTTTCTGTGGAAATTTTATAAATTTTTAAACACTAACTTTTTTTCACTGTAAAAAAAATGAATTATTATTTGAAATTAATTTTAAAAGAAAATTGTGATTCTTATTTAAAATTATAAGTTTCATATTTATATGTTCTTTGTTGCTTTAATGTTAGTTTATTATTAGCTAATTTAAGATGTACTGTACTTTTAATATTGTTGCTTGTGTTTACTTATGGAGAAAATATTTTATTTTTATTTTATATCGTCAAAGCAGAGAAATAATCAATTATACGCACACACTCTTTCTGTCTCTCTCGCACACAATACACACACACACACATATATATATATATATAATTATATTCTGAAGTACACTGGGAATGTAAGTATTAATAAATCTACTTGCACTATAGCTTTTTTCCCCAAAACATTAGAAAATTCTCACTATGTTTTGTTTTAAAACATTTTATTCAGAAAATTCATAACTCACTGTGTTGCGGATCTAATGCTTGTTAAAACTAAGTCAAGGTCCGAAGTTCTTTTAGTGGCGAAGTTCTTTTAGTTTAATGGTGGGAAAGTTTGGAAAGGATGTGCCAGCTCAGGTGTGGTCCTTATCACTTGACTAAGGTTCAAAATTACGAGGTCCAATGTCAATCGCCCTCCTCTTATTTCTCAGTGTGACATTAATAAACAACCACAATCCATCACAGACATTTAATAGACTAGATACATTAAAATTCTGAAGATGAAGAAGAGTTTTTTCTTTCTTTTAAGGTTTAGATATTTTGTTCAGTTAGGAATATAATCATAAAAAATTAATTCTTAATTTGTAAATGGGAAAAATATTGTAATATTATAATTATTAATTTATATAATATTTGAATTAGTAAAATAATAATTTATTGTAATATATAATTCATTAAAATGGACTAATAATTTTTTGTATATCAAAGATTGACAATAATAATTCTCCAGCCATCTCAAAAATATTGAAATTTTGTTTAAAGAAATACTGCAATTAGTCTGAGTAAGTAGTTTATATATAGTATAGTGTTCCCTTATTTTTAGGTACCCCAAGGTTATTTTGCAAAAGAAAATTTTCTCACAGACTGCATAGATACATTCTACATTATGTGAACTTTATTTCTATTATCAAATTGTATTATATATTATAATAATTATTCAATTCAATCACAATACAATTCACCTTCTGCTGTGGGGCTTCCTGATCGAAAAAAATTGTGTATTATTTTTATGTGAGAAATTTAACAAATGTATTCTCTTCGAGAGCTTTTATTTTAGTATCATGGAAGAAAGCATGTAATTAATTTTACCTGATCATTCATCCGTGGAAAATTTGTAATCTTTAAAGGTTTTTTTTGTTAAATTTGTATGGTTTGTGTCTTTTGGATAATCATCCTTGGATAATTATTACTTCATAATCATCCAAACCAAAATTGTAGTTAATAAGAAAGACAAGTTTCTGAGAAGTTAAAAGTATTTAAACATTTTTTCATAATTTAGTTAAATAAAATCGCAATTTCAGTATAAATAACTTTATATTTGCCTAGTGATATTGATTTGGCATTGACAGACAACTTATGATTATTAAATCTGAAGGATATAGTAGCCAATTTAAAGATTTGGTAATTGATCATTTTTATTTTTGTCTTTCAATTGTTCTCTCTAAGCTAGTTTATTGTATTTATTCTTTTTATTACATATCTTTTATTTACTTTTAACACAATATACATTATTTTTAAATACGCCAACTAATCTTTCTTGATCTGGATCATTAATTTTAAGACTTCAAATTCTCTTAATGATATTTTATTCTGCAATTGAAGATGATTAGTAAAGGTAGAAATTTAGTTTAAGAATTTGTTTTTCTCTTATTTTCTATGAAACTTGAAAATATCGAAATTTTTTAATTGATCTTAAGGTCTGAGATCACATAAATGAAATATTATGTTAAAGGAAACGTTTGTATAGAGTTTTTTTGTAATTTCCTTGAATCATTTGCATTGTTTTTTATACGGGAAATATTTTATTTTAAAAAATATAAGTATCTCCTGTAGCTATTTTACTTTTAGTTTTTGGGATATCAGGATGTTGTAATAGCTATTTTGAAATTAGTTTTCTATGATATATATTGTAAAATAGTTTACTTCAGTTTAAATGTAAATTAAATATTGCATAGCAATTTTTCACTAAATGATTTTCCAAAAATTAATTTTGAAATAAATTATTAATGTTTTGAGGGAAATTGGTTGTATTTAAAGTGAATCATATGTGGCCGCGGTAGCTTAGTGGTCATGGTTTCGGATTCGTGGCCGGCGGTTTTCGTTCAGTCGTGGGTTCGATCCTTGGCCGCTAAAGACCCGCCGTATAGCCGGGACTGATGCACGTTAAATCTTTCAGGACCCAAAGTCCTTCCGTTAGCGTGGTGTGGAAGTAAGGAGGGGTTTTCCTGCTCAGGTTTCGCTCTAGTCACTTGACCGAGGTTCAAAATTACGAGGTCCATGGCCAATAGCCCTCGTGTTTCTTCTAGTGCGACGTTAATAAAAACTAAACAAAAACTTAAAGTAATTATAATTCATTAAATTATTAATTATAGATTATGAATATTACATTAATGTTCTTTTAATTTTATTAAATTTAGGCATTATTTTGTCTAAAATGAGTAAGAATTGTTACATTTTATATTAAATGATGCAATTTATGCATTCTCTTGCATTCAAAATTTATTCATGTATACTTTTGAAATTTACAGGTTCTAGAGGAAAATTTAAAAGAAGGGAGTTTTTTTTAATGTTACCATTTAAGTAAAAATATTTTACTGTAGTAAAATTCTTTTCTTCCATGCAAAAAAACTTGTTTTATAATTACAATTTTTCAAATACAAAATCGTCTGCTTTGCCTAACTTGTAACTAGTTAATGTTATGGCTAAAAGAAATTGTGAATTGTTCAAAAATAATAGCAAGCATTTCTTTATCTTAATTTAAGGTTACAGAGATGCTGAAATGCTTCAAAATATGCATTTTTATTTTGTGTTATTAAATAGAGGACACTTTGCTGAATCCATATTTGTATTATAAGAATTTGATGAATAGAACGTTCTAAAAATGAATTTAAAAACTTTAGACACACGTGCCACGCCAGAGAGAAAAATATCTGTAATTACTTTTTCTCAAAATGTGTTTTGGGGGATTATAATATGTTTTCCTGGAAATCTACTCTATCCATAGAACTGATATTTTCCATATTATGTAATGAGGCTATTTCCTATACATTGTGTGTGAAGATATTTTCTTTTTAAAAAAACACTCTCCAATTTTAGGATGACTCAATATTTGTATAAAAATTATGAAAAATTAGTAACATGTATAAAATTTTAAATTGTAAGAAAATTCGATTTTTGAAATTATAATTATGTTCTCTGAACGTTTTTGAAGTTATATACGTAATTTTATGCATCGGCAATAACCCTCGTGTTGCTTATAGTGCGACATTAATAAAACTAAACCAAATAGGTTATATGCAAAATGTACTTTAAAGTATTAAATATGGTTCTTTAAAGATTAAAATGTAAATGCCTGTTACTGATGATTAATTGCTCATACGTATTTATTTAAGTTTTTTAATGTGTCTTTTTTTTTTTCTGTAAACAGATACAAAAATATACAAATATCTCGATGTTGAAATATGAATTCCATTATTTTTTTTTTTAATTTAAAACAAAGTGAACATTATTTAAACTTTGCTTAAAAAATGATTTTTCCTTTTCAAAGGAAGAAGGTCTCAGTTACCTTAATCAATATTTTCAATTTTTAACATAAAAAAAAATAGCTTTTTCCCCCCATTATAAATGTCATGCATTTAAATAATGTATTTTTACCCATTTTTTAACTCCTAATTGTACATATCTTGTTGAAATATGTAAATTAACTTGGATGTTCTCTACACATAACATAATAAAAAAAATACAGAATACGCCTTGATTGTTTGCTTCTTCATTGTCTTTAAAGTTCATTTGTGAAGGATGGGTAATTTTTTCACATTGAAAGGATATTTATTAGGTCGCAGTAATTTATTTATAATCAAATAACGCCGCGATCAAGAAATTTCAATTGCATACATTTAGACAGGTAACTTATGTAGAAGTTAGGGTTATAGGCCCTGGCCTCCAAATAATTTTTAAAATGTTGTTTGCTGTGCAAATATTTGCAGGTAGCAATGAGTATATATCTGGAGCTCAAAAAAAAAATTCTGTACTCGCCAAAATATGCTTTTTACCAACTCTTTTATATTCATTTCGAAATTCGTGAATTCTAATCAATAGTAGACGTAAGAATTGTTAATTCGTTAGGAGAATTAATTGTGCTCCATAATTACATTAAAGCTGTTTCACATTCACAATAAATGGTTAAATAGACATTTTGATTAAATAGCATAGCAAAATGTTAATTACATTGGATCATGAAATGTTACAGAATCAATAGTGAACAATCACATATAATGAAAACGAAAAGATTTCTGCAGAATTGAGATTCATTGCAAGACAGCATTTTGATAACTGAAGGCTGCAAGGCAGGGAGTATCTACCCCAGTATGGTTTTAAATTGGATTGCAAAATATTTATAGTATACTGTACATTATTACTTCAAAAGTACTGAACCATTTCCCGATTTCTTACATTATTTTGATTGAAATAAAGTGTTTCTTTTAACCTTAAGGTAATGCGTATGCAGTTTACAAAATTGATCATGTAACAATGGATTCAAAATTTCATTGCATATAAAAATTTTACTGACAGTTTTGATTAAAAAAAAAAAAAAGAAGCGAAATCTAAAAGTAAATGCATTGACTTTTTCATCTTTTTGAATTCAGAAGAAATAGTGCACGCTATTCAACAAAATTGATATATTAAATTATCTTCGCATCCAGAGTATTTTGCAAAACCAGACACTGCGGTAGCCTGAGTGGTCAAGTTGTTCATTGGACTCGCAGCGGTTTTCGTTTGATGCGCGGGTTCGATCCTTGGACATAAAGACCCGCCATGTATGCACGTTAAATCTGTTCAGAGGGCCCAAGTCCTCAGCGTGGTGTGGATGTTAGGAGAGGGTGCAGCTCAGGTATCGTCACTCGTGCTGACCGTGGTTCAAAATTACGAGGTCCGTCGCCAGTAGCCCTCTTGTTGCTTCGACGACGTTAATAAAAAACTAAACTAAGCTTTACAAACAAATGTTTGAACTGTTATGAGAATTTTACCAATTTTGTGCAATTATTCGTTATAAATATTGTTACTATCCGCCTTTCTGTTTGCATGTATTAATGAAGTCGAAGAAATAATGTAAAAAAAAATATGAGATTCGATTGTCTTGTGATGTGCATTAATTTGTCTTTAAAAAAAAAATTCTTTGATTTATCAAGAATAGCATCGGTAGAAAAATTTTAATATCATGAGGAAATTAATTAATTAGTTTGTATCTTTGATATTAGCATCCACTGCATTTGAACTTTTACAATTTGTAGTTTCAAAATCTCAAGACCATTGCTGTAACTAATGATTTTTTTTTTTTTTTTTTTTTTTTTTTTTTTTTTCATTATCGTGATAAAAACTGTATTGAAAATGTAAATTAAAACAATACATACCTAAACTCTTGCAACAGAATCACCAGAGTCATTGACTTGTGTGAATCTCTCTTAAATTTTTTTTTTTTTATTTTATTTGTGAAATGACTAAGCAATACGTAATG
>BMAW01109854.1:0-33020 GCA_019974015.1 Nephila pilipes | reverse complement strand
AATACTACATTTCATATTCGTTGCCAGTAAATTATCTAAAATCAAAAGTATGATCTGGTGTTGCCAAAAAAATATATCTTACTAAAGAATATTGAAAAAGGTGTCACTTTAAGTTCAAATCGTCTGCTTTTAAAAGTTGAATAGGTAATATCTTAAATAAAGTATCACATTAGATTAAATCGTTTGCCTTTAAAAGTTGAACAGATAATATCCTAAAAAAGTATCACATTAAGATGAAATCGTTTGTTTTTAAAAATTGAATATGTCATAAACCCTATAATTCCGCGCTTTGTGGAGTTCATTGTTTCTACGTCCTCCCGTCAAAATCCGCCAATTTGGTAAATTTTGAAATCTCGCCAAGGGTGGGGTTAAGTGTACTTTCACAGTAATTGAATAATGGTAGAAATATGTTAATCAAAATAATGTGGATGTACAAGACGTATAAGCTAATGTATATAAGGAAATCTTACGTAAACACAGTCCATGCCGATTTGTTTATGTAGCAATCACGCTATTTTGACAAGCGCCAATTGTCTGCGCGTTGGATTCGGATTTATTTTTGTTAAATACGAATATGGGATGTGGCCGCGGTAGCCTAGTGGTCATGGCTTCGGATTCGTGGCCGGTGGTTTTCGTTCAGTCGCGTTTTCGATTCCTGGCCGCTAAAGAACCGTCGTGTAGCCGGGTCTGGTGCACGTTAAATCTGTCGGGGCCCAAAGTCCTCCCGTTGGCGTGGTGTGGAAGTTAGGAGGAGGGGTGCCAGAGCTCAGGTGTCGTTCTCGTCACTTGACCGAGGTTCAAAATTACGAGGTCCGTCACCAATAGCCCTCGTGTTACTTTTAGTGCGACGTTAATAAAAAAGAAAGGTATATGGGATTTGTTTTGACGAGTAAACCAGAAGTGTTTGGTAAATGAATACTATTCGTGATATTGTTTTCAATATTATTTCTTTACATGTTAAAAACTTCCCTATTAATAAATTGTGTGATCTTGAAAGCATTGGGATTCATGACCTAATGCAAAAGTTAAGTGAAAATAATAAACATTCAAAAGTGGTACATGATTTTTAAAATAGTATGATAGTTCTGCCAGTGGTAGATGTGAACTTCGTTTCTCTTTTAAATCAAATACAAATGAGTTACCTTCTAATAAGATATAGACTTAGAAACAACATAAAAAATGTGCGAACGCGCACATCGGGGGGGGGGACTTCAAGACGATTATAAAGCTGTATTTCAGGAATAGGAGGAATAAAAAATAACAGAAAAAGTTTTGCATGAAAACAAAACTTCTCATTTTTTGCTACATCGATTGGTTATGAAAACCGATCGTATCTTCACTAAAATAACACCAGTTTTAGACGCTTCTGCTCGAGAAACTGGAATGAGTTCACTAAATTATTTATCATATAAAGGTATCCAAATTTAATTGAACAGATACCGGACATTACTGATAGGCTTAGAAACTATTCTATCGGGATTTCTGCGGATATTGAAAAGGCTTTTCTTCGATTGGGAATTGTTCCTGAACATAGAGATTTTTTGAGATTCTTTTACCCTACAGAAACGAGCAAATTATATGTGGACATTGTCGAGTGGTCTTTGGGGTGTCAGCGAGTACTTTTTTCTCGGTTAGCTTCAACACTTGTTCGAACGTGTATCAGCTGAAGATTCTTGAACAGCAATAAATTGAAGCTTCTGTTTTGTGTCAACAATTGTGTTGCGGGTGTAAATGATGTTGGACATTAAAAAGAATTTATATTGAAAGCTAGGACAACTTTATCTCGAGTTTGTTTGAATGTATGAAATTGGGAAAGCAACGTTGAAAAAAATGTAAATACATATTTAAGAGTACAGGGACAACGATAGCTTTGGTAATTTTATGAGATCTTATAGAGATGCTTTAAAATGTTATGTTTGTGTGGAATATTTAAAATCTGATTGTAATATCAGTAACAGATTTATTTTAGCAGATCTACAGAAAATTTTTGACCCACTTGGCATTTTGTGTTCCGCAACTCTGCCACATAAAGTACTCTTGCAGATATTTTAAAATTATCATGTGATGGAAAAAATTATTTTTATTATGGGTTTCATTTTTGCCAGACGATGTTGTGAAGCCATTTTTAAAGAGGAGGAGGGAAATAGGTAGAGTTGCAGGTATAGAAATTCCGCATTATTTTGAAATTGACGATATTACTCAGTTGCACGTTTTTGTTAATGCCTGTAAGGAATGCATCTTGGATCTAAGAAATATGCAACTTGCATATTTCTTAGATCAGTCACTTCCCACGGTGTAAAAGGGAGATCAAGAGGGGCTACTTTAAAGCAGGTGACTATACCCAGATTAGAGCTTATGTAATGCTGCATAGGTGCTAGGCTAGTACGTATGATGCAACAAGAATTTAACATTATGGAAATAGAAACTGTGTTTTGGAGCGATTCTATAGCAGCTTTGTATTGGTTAAGAGATAAAGGAGGGGGGAGGTCAGTTTTTGTATCGAATAGAATTAAAGAAATAAAGATCCTTTTTTCTAGAGGTGGGTAGAGATATATATCAGTTAAAATTTCATCCGGACAATCTAATTTCCCGGGAATATTTACTTAGTCATTTTTAGTAGGAAATGTCCTTTGTGGTTACATTAAAATTTCAAAATGAAACTCCCGGCATGTGTTGCGCAACAGGAAAAATTGTATTGTCACCTCTTCTCTCTCCGATGGAACCTTTACTATTATTTCTTGCTGGCGATTCAAATGATTCGAAATTATTTTTGCGCAAGATACGTAAATTCCATTCTTGCTCCTGAATGACGTCATTTGGGGCAACTAAGATTTACGATCTCGCATCCGATGGACGTAATTTTGAAACTACATTCAAAATACAAGGGCAGGTGTACCATAAGATTGGGTCGTTGATCCCGATGCCTGATGATGATCCGAAGTTTCTCCAAATTTATTTTATGCGCAGTTGTGAAGAAAGCGTGACAACTCGGTGCCAGGTATAATTTCATCGAACAAGCAGAGGAGAGAGCAGTTGTGGTATTGTTGGAAATTGTTTTGGAAAATAGGAATCAACTCATTTGATTGCTTAAAAGAATGTCACCAGAATTGAAAAATGACAACTCGTCAAATCGTCATCAAAGCCGACAAAGTACCATTAGGAGAATTTGTTGGCAGATTCAATGCGCCAACCATTAATGAAGTTGCTGTTATTATGGTATGCAGTTGACATCAGAGCTATTAAAATTATACGGTAGGACAGCACTGTCAGTTCGATTTCGGATCTACATCGTTCATATGACGCACTCCAATATTCACTGATATTTTGGCAAGGACGGGATGAATATCACCTTAACATCAAACAGTGTAATCCAAGTGTTGTAAATTTCACAATTAACTATTTAATTTCTTATTTTGATTTCTTTATTATTTAATAAAGAAAATTCGTCTTTATTTTTTCAGGTAATAAAACAGTTAAGAAAGTTAGTTCAATGAACTACTACGTACACCGATTGATGATTAGACATATTCAGGACAACTATATTCTTCAATATCGTCAGCTATTCCATTAATACGTTGTGGATATGTATATTAAGATTAAAGCGAACGTTTAAGATTTATTCGATGCAACCAGGCTAAATTACGATCGGAAAAATACACCCACTTACAAGATGCTATTGTCAGAAACGTCGATGGAAATTTAAACCTCAACTGCATCGGTAGTGCTTTCATTTTACATTCAAGCTACATCGGCAGTCCACGGAACAATGCAGGAATACATATAAGATGCGATGACTTACGTACTTAATCGCGGTAGTCCAGATTTGCTTATTACATTTACAAACTTTACTATTACCAGGACAACAATCAATACATCGTCATGATACAATTGCACGTGTGTTTAAACAAAAATTGAAATCCTTGATTTATTTCATAGTTAAACATTCGGTTTTCGATAACACATGTTGCTGGCTGTATTACATTGAGTGACAAAAGCAAGGTTTGCCACATGGCTACATTTTAATTTGGCTTGAAGCTAAAATCCACCCAGAAGAAATTGATCAAATAATTTCAGCCGAAATTCCGGACCCATCAATTGACCAAGAATTATTTGATGTTGTTACCAGTCACATGATCCACGGACAGTGCGTTACTTTTAACATGACATCGTCATGCTTGGAAAATGGAAAATGTAAGAAGCGTTTCCCAAAGCAATATACGAATGATACTATCATGGATATTGACGGTTATCCATTGTATCACCGCAGAAATGATGAGAGTGAAGGCCGCATATTCACAATGAGATGGTCAAATTCTACAAGTTAATTTGAAATTGACAATCAGTGGGTGGTACCGTACTCACCATTGCTTTCAAAAACGTATATGGCTCATATTAATGTCGAACTTTGCAGTTCCGTAAAATCGATTAAGTACATTTGTAAATATGTTAATATAGGCAGTGATTTGGCCGCGCGTATTTGAAGTACAAAACATAAATAAAAATGACGAAATAACACGATACTAAATGGGTAGATACATCATCGGCAACGAAGCTATCTGGCATATTCTTAGTTTTCTTATACACGAAAGAGACCCTTCAGTCCAGCATCTAGCAACACATCTTGAAAACGGTCAACGTGTGTACTTCATTGAAGAAAATGTTCTCCAAAAAGCACCTGAGCCTCCAAAAACGACACTAACAGAATTTCTTACATTGTGTCAGAAACCTAATGTTTTCGGCCAATTCGCAAAAGCATTACTATACACTGATTTTCCACGTTATTATACATGGAACAAATCAGGTAAAAAATGGGCACCACGGAAACAAGGAAAACCACATCCTTCAATCATAGACTTATTCAAAGCCAAGACATTGGGACGGCTTTACACAGTGCATCCAAAACAACGTAAATGTTTTTATTTACGGTTGTTGATGGTTAATATTACTGGACCAACGTCTTTCGAATTTTTGCGAACATTTAATGGTCGAGAATTCAATACATATCAAGATGCATGTCGCGAGTTGTGATTGCTGGAAGGCGACAACCATTGGGACTTGAAACTTGCCGATGCAACATTAACATCAACGCCGAGTAACATTCGTCACTTGTTTGCAATAATTTTGACGATGTGTTGTCCATCACAAGCATTGACTTTGTGGGGGGGGGAAGAATTATACGACTGAAGACATATTGCACCGAATTAGACAAACAAACCAATGCCCAAACATACCACACACGCCCGAGATGTATAATGAAGCGTTAGTGTTGATCGAGGATTTATGTATTTTAATTTCAAATTTACCACTTAATCATTATGGTATGCCATCACCCGATCGCCTGGACACCGACTTAATTAACAGTGATTTACAACGAGAAAAACAATATGACCATGGTAATTTAGCAACAATTATCGCTAACAGTGAGCCATTTCTGACAGCGGAACAAAGAAATATTTATAATCGGATTATGATGATTGTTGATGCTCAACAAGGCGGATATGTTTTTCTTAGACGCACCAGGTGGAATCGGTAAGACATTTTTAATATCCTTGATCCTTCCCTAGATACTGTAGCTACAGAAAATCGCATTGGCAGTTGCATCGTCAGGCATTACTACCACTTTGCTAGATGGCGGGCGAACGGCACATTCATCATTCAAGCTGCCATTAGACTTCATAACAAACCAAATGCAATATGTAACGTTAAAAAGAATAGAGGAATAGCTACAGTCATGCGAAAAAGTTCAATCATAATCTGAGATGAGGGAACAATGGCTCACAAACATTCACTCGAAGCATTGCATAGAACTATGCAAAATTTGAACAGCAACGATAAACTTTTTGAAAGTGCTGTCCTACTATTGTCAGGCAATTTCCAACAGACCTTACCAGTCATTCCCCATTCTACTTTCACCGATGAGATTAACGCATGTTTAAAACAATCGTTCTTATGGCGAAGTGTCGAAACATTTCGACTCACCATAAACATGCGCGTACAATTGCAAAATGATCCATCGGCACAAATGTTTTCCGAAAAATTGCTAGATATTGGAAACGGTAGAATAGAACTGCGACCAAATACGCAATGCATTAAATTGCCACACAATTTCTGCAATATTGTTCAGGCAAAAAATGAATTAATTGAGAGGATCTTCTTGGACATACAGAATAATCACTTGGATCATAACTGGCTCAGTAATCGGGCTATTTTGGCAGCCAAAAATGTTGATGTTGACGAAATTAACTTCCAGATACAACAGTTGTTGCGAAGTAATCTGGTGTCTTTTAAATCAATCGACACTGCTGTTGATGAAAACGAGAGATTTTCCGAAAGAAACGATTTTCCAATTGAATTTTTAAATTCTCTGAATATGCCCAGAATGCATCCACATAATATTCGGTTGAAGACTGGTTCACCTCCTATTCTTCTACGTTATTTGAATCCACCTCGATTATGCAATGGTACACGTTTGGTCATTGAAAATATCACCGGAAATTTTCTTTCAACAACCATTTTGACTGGAAAGCTTACAGAAGTGGTCCAGTTGCCACGCATTCCAATGATACTGTCAGAATCTGCGATACCTTTCGAATGGCTTCAGTTTCCAATTCGTTTAGCTTTCATCATGACCATAAATAAGTCTCAAGGCCAAACAATGTCAATTTGCGGCTTAGACTCGGAAAATCTACGTTTTTTCCATGGGATATGTTGCATGCTCATGTGTGGGAAAACCATTGAATCTATTTGTATTAGCAAGAGACAGGATAACCAAAACTATTGTGCACCGATTGCTTTGAATTAATTTAAAATTAAATATTTTTATAATTCAAAATGATGAATATAAATATTATTATTAATAATAATAATATACGATACCTACCTCATTTAAAAATTGTTATACGTTATCAGCTAAGAACTTCATAAATTACTCCTTTATTAATAAAACTATTCTTGAATATGAGATGAATAAAATATAAAATTCAAAATTTTATGTGGATTTGTGCATAATAACTTAGCCATAACGTATGGCTAACGTATAACTTAGCCATAACAACGCGCGGACGGGTCTGCTAGTATATACACTCATGGACAAAAAAATTAGCTCACCAAGAAATAATTGCGGGATCGAAACGAAACTTAGCATGAAGGTACAAGTAGGGGAGATATGTAAATAATTAGAAATGCAGCGAGATTGCGCATTACGTATAGCCGATAGAGGGTGTTTAACGTCGTCCTCCGTGGAGTATAAAACAGGTAACCAAAGCTTGTTTGAGTGTGCTGAATCGTTTACAAAGAAAGAGCTGAGGTAGACATGCCATTACGCCGTTTTCGAAGACAATATGAGCAGCTGTCGCAGTTTGAGAGGGGGAGAATCATCGGCATGGTGGAAGCTGGGTGGTCAACTAGGCGAGTAGCTCGTCAATTAGGCCGCTCTGATTGTGTTGTGAGGAGGTGTTGGGACCAATGGATCCGAGAGAGATGTCATTTACACAAAGACCAGGCTCAGGACGCCCTCGACAGACCAGTCGTCGAGAAGACCGCCACATCGTAAGAAATGCACGCGTGAAGCCAATTGCTTCATCGGCCGCCATCCAGGCACAAGTAGCACCTTCACTAGGACCCTCTGTGTCTTTTCGTACGATACGATGGCGCCTGGCTGAAGGACATTTGGGATCGCGGCGCCCATTGCGTGTGCTGCCCTTGACGCCCACCTATCGACGCCTCCGTTTGGAGTGGCGCCACGCACGAGGAAACTGGACTGCAGCGGAATGGAACCAGGTCGTCTTTAGCGACGAATCCAGATCCAATCTCAGCAGTGATGACAATCGTATTCGTGTGTGGAGACCCCGTGGTGAACGCCTCAATCGTGCCTTTACTTTACAGCGACACACCGCTCCCACAACTGGTGTGATAGTATGGAGTGCCATTGCCTGCAATACACGGTCACCCCTAGTATTGATCCGTGGCACCATGACAGCCCAGTGGTATGTCCACGACATCCTGCAACCACATGTGTTGCCACTCATGCAACGGCTCCCAGGAGCCATTTTTCAACAGGACAATGCTAGGCCTCACACGGCAAGGGTGTCACAAGACTGTCTCCGCACTGTTACTACCCTTGCTTGGCCTGCCCGATCCCCAGATTTGTCTCCAATCGAGCATATCTGGGATCATTTGGGATGACGAGTTGAGCATCCCCCGAGTTTGAACGAACTAGAGGCAAGGTTACAGCAAATATGGAACGAAATGTCTCAAGATATCATACAGAACTTGTATGCTTCAATGCCCGATCGTATAGCATCGCGCATTCGCGCTACAGGGGATTCAACAGGGTATTTAACCCTCCTTTCTTTTGCCTTTTTCTTTGAAATAAATGAACCTTTTTCTTTGATTTTCTAATCATTTACTTACAACAAAGTAGTCATTACGTATGTAAAATTTCGTTTTATTTTGACGACTCCTTCTTGGTGCGCTAATTTTTTTGTCCATGAGTATATATATATATATATATATATATATACACTAGCAGACCCGGCCAAGCGTTGCTGTTGCTAAGTTATACTTTGAATTATATCGTAGTAAACTATTCAATACGGTTAAATTATTATATAGGAATAAAGACCAAAATATTGTAGACAATGTAAAAACCCACGGGATTGAGATTTGAACCTTATGCCAAAATTTAGAGGCGATTGATGAAAATTTTCACGGAGTTAATATTAAAGCACAAATCAACATAAAATTTTGAATTTTATATTTTATTCATCTCATATTCAAATATAGCTCTTAATAAAAGAGTAATTTAAAAAGTTCTTCGTTGATAACATATAACAATTTTTAAATGAGGTACAGTGTAGATTATTTATTATTCTTAAAAATTATATTCATAATTTTGAATTATAAAAATATTCAATTTTAAATTAATTCAAAGCTAATCGGTGCACAACCAGTTAGCTTTGAATCCTGTCTCTTGCTAATACAAATAGAATCGATGGTTTTCTCACACGTGAGCATGCAACATATAATTGAATCCTGTCTCTTGCTCAAGGAAAAACATGAATTTTCCAAGTCTAAGCCGCAAATAGACATTGTTTGGTTTTGAGATTTATTTATGGTCATGGCGAAAGCTAACCGAATTGGAAACTGAAGCCTTTTGAAGGGTATCACAGATTCTGACGGTATCATTGGAATGCGTGGCAACAGGACTGTTAACGCTTGCATGCGCTATCACCGCGCCACCTGTAAATGAGGAGTTTGGTAACTGTGATTCTAACCGTAACTGAGAAGAGCGGGAAGCGCTCATCGTATATACGAAGAAAGTGTAGAGGAGCTATGTGCAGGTGTCTTTTGTGAATTATTAAAGAGATATTTAATACAGTCCACTAAATGAGTATTTATTGTGCAAATGACCTATGGAACTTTAATATTGTGTAGTGAAAGATTCATGTGGTCCGAATCGCCGGAGAGCAAGTACCGGTATGAAACAAAAGTTTCTAAGTGCAGTATTGTGTTTAGTGAATAGAAGTGAGTGATATTCTTCAGTTTGTGATACGGATTAAGTGTGATATTGTGATATTTTCTATGGATTAAAGTGCCACATCAGTGCAGAAGTGACCGCTTTAAATCAAAACATCGATCCAGTTTTTGAGGTGAGAGAAATTTCTCTATTGTGTTTCCTTTGCTGAAATTTAAAAAATTTAAAAAAACCATGTCTATAATTAGAAAATTAAAAAAAAAGACGAGTTAACCCTCGTGGCTGAGGAATTAGGTTTGATAATTCCTGATGGAGCAAAAGTCGTTGACTTAAGAAATATTATTGAAAATTGTGACTTGTATATTAATGACATTGAATTCGTTCAAAATATCGTTGATTATGTTATTGAGGAAAAGAACTCAATTAAGGAAAGAGAAATAATGAAATTAGAATCAGAGAAAATTAAACTGGCTCAATTGCAACAACAATCTGATTTATTAGAAAAGGAATTACAATTAGAAAACCTTAAAAAAAGAAACTCGTCAAGATAAGTTAACTGATATAGATACCTTAAACAGAAGCACTGAAAATCTAATTAAAAGTGTAAAAACTTTAACGATTTCTGTGCCTACTCGAGTAGAATCTTATAATCTTTTCTTCCAATCAATAGAAAAAGCATTTAAAACAAAAAATGTGCCGGAAGAATTAAAAGCGGAAATACTATTAAATATATTAGGGGAAAAGGTATCAAATTTAATGGTTTATATGAAAGAGGAGGATATCAATAATTATGAAAAACTTAAATCTGTAATATTAAAAGAATACCAACCCACCCCGCAAGAGAGTTTAAATCAATTTCGCAATGCGCAAAAATTACCCAATGAAAATTTTGTACAATTCGCGTCGAGGTTATCTGCTAATTTTGAATATTATTGTCAATTGCGAAAAGTAAGTGATTTTAAATCGTTATGTGAATTGATTGTTTCGGATAAAATATTTAGTGACCTTGATAAAGAACTGAAAACGCACATAGCAATAAAAGAGGTTGAAGGGTATTTTAAACCGCAACAACTTGCGAGAGAAATTGATATTTATCTTTCTTCCAGAGAGAAATCTAAATATGGGTCATCAATGAATGGAAGTAAAAGATATCCAATAATAAATAAAACAAAAAATCCATATAATTCAGGGTATCAGAAAGGGATTTCAAAAGTGTTTATTTCAGAAATAAAAAACTATAAATGTGTTATGTGTAAAAATGAGAAGCATGCGTTATATCTGTGTCCGCGATTTAGGATGCTGTCAGTTCAAGAAATCGCATTGAAATACTTAAAATAAATAATCTGTGCTTTAAATGTTTTGCTTCAGAATGTTATGTTAAAAGATGTTCGAGTAGAAATTGCTTTTGTGGAAAACCACATCATAAAATGATTCATTTTTCGAGAAACGTTGACAACCCTAAAATAGAAATAAAAAAATCTCAAAAAACGTCTGCCCGTGAAGGTCAAAATGAAGAATTTATGAATGTTTCCCCCCCTTCCTGCGAACTCAATGAAAATATTGTAGCTAGCAGTTTCGCAAAGAGCAAAACAAAAAATGTTTTATTGAGTACTGTTAGAGTTTTGATTAAAAATAAAAATGATGATTGGGAAGAAGCCAGGTGTCTGTTAGATGTTGGAAGTCAAACATGTTTAATAAGTTCAGAGTGCGCTAATCGTTTGCAACTTAAGAAAGAAAAAATAAATACTTTGATCTCGTATTTAAATGATTCTTCAATGAATGTGAGTGGATGCGTTAGAACTACTATAGCGAATAAAAACAAAAGTTTTCACAAAGAATTAAAAATGTTAATAGTTCGGAAAATTACTGATTTAATTCCCCAAACAATACTTGATGTTAATGTTGAAATTTCAGATTCAATTCCGTTAGCTGATTATAATTTTAATGTCCCTGGAAAAATAGATATTTTATTAGGAGCAGAAATTTTTTATGAACTATTGAGGCCTGGACAAATATATACGCAAAATTCACGGTTGCTCTTACAAAATACAGTGTTTGGTTATGTGGCTAGCGGTAGTGTAGATCAAGTTAGTGACACTCAGGTTCATTGCGGATTAATCCGAGAAGAGGATTTAAATATAACGTTAAGGAAATTTTGGGAGATAGAAAGTGTCGAATCAGAAATATATAAAAGTAATGAACACGCGATTTGTGAGGAACATTTTGTTCGTACACATCGGAGAAATGAGGAAGGGAAGTATATTGTCACAATGCCCCTTAAAGAGGATCCTTCGTGTTTAGGAAATTCAAAGGACATTGCTCTCAAAATACTCAAATCGCTGTGGGCTCGTTTATCCATAGACACTGAATATTTAACGTTATACAAAAGCTTCATGAGTGAATATTTAAAACTTGGCCACATGAGAGAAGTGGTGGAAGAAAAAGAACCCGATGTAGTGTACTATGCCACACATCATGGAGTGTTAAGACCCGAGAATACAAGTACAAAATTGCGCGTTGTATTTAACTGTTCCACATTGACCACTAATGGTAATTCGTTGAACTTGTTACAGTACAATGGTGGAGTCATCCAAGATGACTTATTTTCGATAATGATAGGGTTTAGAAAGCATGTGTATGCTTTGAAAGCTGACGTGAAGATGATGTATCGAATGATACTCATAGAACCCAGTCAACACAAACTTCAAAGAATTTTGTGGAGTGATACGCCCAATGAGTAACCTAAAACTTATGAGTTAGTTACAGTTACTTATGGAACTGTGAGTGCTCCTTATCTGGCAATGAGGACTTTGAAACAATTATCCATTGATGAAGAGAATAATTTTTCCATTGCATCACCTGTGTTGCGTGACAATTTTTACATGGATGATGTACTATGTGGAACTCAAACCTTAGAGGAGGCTCAAGAGTTGCAAAAACAACTTATAGTTATTATGCAAAAAGCTGGAATGCAACTTCATAAATGGTGCACAAACCATCCAGAACTATCACCAAGTGTCGATGGAAATTATAATTTCTCAAATCCAAGTGAAACCAAAACCTTAGGAGTGTCCTGGAATCCAGTGGAAGACTGTTTTTCTTTTCGAGCCAAAGTGGAGCTTGGGACTTCATACACAAAAAGGAGTGTGCTGTCTACTATTGCAAGATTATTTGATCCTTTGGGACTGCTTGGTCCAATTGTATCTAAGGCTAAAATATTCATGCAGAAACTATGGCGCTTAAAAATTGATTGGACTGACACACTTCCAACTGCAGAGTATCAAGAATGGCATAACTTTTTGGTTATGTTAGAAAACATCAATAACATTGATATTGAGAGACGAATTGTGATTGAAAAAGCTACCCAGATAGAAATCCATGGTTTCTCTGATGCTTCAGAACGTTGCTTTGGAGCAGTGATTTATTGCAAGTCTTTCAGCTCTACTGGTGAAACTATGGTTAGACTGGTAACTAGCAAATCTAGAGTATCGCCGGTGAAAAGCCTTACAATCCCTAGGCTGGAATTGTGTGCTGCAATCTTACTATCAAAGTTAGTGAAAAGAGTCCTGGCTGCAATGAAACTGGAAACAACAGTATTCTTATGGAGTGATTCCATGACAGTGCTTTCATGGATCCAAAAGGATCCAATGGATCTTAAAACGTTTGTGCAGAACAGAGTTGCCATCATTCAAGAGAGCACATCCATAAACCAGTGGGGTCATGTGTCATCTGAACAGAACCCAGCAGATATCCTTTCACGGCGAGTGGATCCTGATAAATTGGTCAACAACAGAATGTGGTTCAAAGGTCCCACATTTCTATATAACAGTTTTTATCCAAAGCAAACAATCTCTGTGTCCAAAGAATGTGAGGAATTGAAAGCAGAATTTAAAAACTGTCAGTGTGACGAGTTTAAAGAAAAATTATCTGCTTTTAATGTGACTGTTAATAATTTTATTCATAGTATTCTTAATTTGAGTAATAATTATATAACTGTTCTTCATATTTTTAGTTATGTTTTCAGGTTCATAAATAATATACAAAATCCTTTGTATAGAGTATCTGGGCCACTTGAAGTAAATGAACTGAATCATGCAGAAAGTGTTTTAATTAAAATGGTTCAAAAGGAGGAATTTTCAGCTGAGATTAAGTGTCTCAAGCAACAAAGGAGTGTTCTTCCAAAGAGTAAGTTAAAATCCCTAAATCCATTCTTAGATGCTGATGGAGTCATGAGAGTTGGAGGACGCTTGGGTAACTCAGGTTATAATTTTTCTAAGAAACATCCTGCTATTATGCCTAAAAATCACAAATTGACTTTATTAATTATTGATTATATTCATGTTAAATATTTTCATGTAGGTGCTGTCACTTAAATGGCTATTAAGTAAAATTATTGGTGTATCCTTGGAGATGATAAAAAAAAATTCGTATAGTTAAAATAAAAACTCAATTTGGTTATTTAAGAGATCTGTCTCAAAAATTTGTGTATTACCTGTGTCTGAATAATATATGAAAACATGTCTATTTTTCTTATTGATAATTGTAAATATTATTAGTGTATTTCTTTGAAAGTATTGCCATATTCATTAATTGTGTGCTGTGTTAAACTGAGAATTTCATATAATTTAATAGTGTTCTTTTTGCTTGTTTGCTGATAATTATTGAATATGTATCTTCAAATTTTGTGTAATTTGTGAAATAGTGTTTTACATACAATGATTGAATGTTTAAACATGTCAATGGGGGCCGGTATGTTAACGCTTGCATGCGCTATCACCGCGCCACCTGTAAATGAGGAGTTTGGTAACTGTGATTCTAACCGTAACTGAGAAGAGCGGGAAGCGCTCATCGTGTATACGAAGAAAGTGTAGAGGAGCTATCTATGAAGGCCCCATGTGCAGGTGTCTTTTGTGAATTATTAAAGAGATATTTAATACAGTCCACTAAATGAGTATTTATTGTGCAAATGACCTATGGAACTTTAATATTGTGTAGTGAAAGATTCAAGGACCACTTTTCCTGTAAACTTTCCGGTCAAAATGGTTGCTTCAAGAATATTTCCGGTGATATTTTTGAAGACCAAACGTGTACCATTGCATAATCGAGGTGGATTCAAATAACGTAGAAGAATAGGAGGTGAACCAGTCTTCAACCGAAGATTATGTGGTGGCATTCTGGGCATATTCAGAGAATTTAAAAATTCAATTGGAAAATTTACACTTTCGTTTTCATTAACAACAGTGTCGATTGATTTTAAAAGACTCCACATTACTTAGCAACAACTATTGTATCTGGAAGTTAATATTGTCAACATCAACATTTTTGACTGCCAAAATAGCCCAATTACTAAGCCAGTTATGATCCGAGTGATTTTTCTCTATGTCCGGGAAGATACTCTCAATTAATTCATTTTTTCCTGAACAGCAGTGCAGAAATTGTCAAGCAATTTAATGCATTGCGTATTTGGTCACATTTTTATCCTACCGTTTCCAATATCTAGCAATTTTTTTGGAAATTTTGTGCCTATGGATCATTTTGCAATTGTGCGCGTATGCTTATGGTTAGTCGAAGTGTTTCGACACTTCGCCATAAGAACGATTGTTTTAAACATGAGTTAATCTCAACGGTGAAAGTAGAATGGGGAATTACTGGAGTACATTCCCTAGAAAACAGTATAGATATATGGTTCAGAAAATTTCAAAAAAATATATTCATAACTTTTTCAGTTATCATTGTCACCGTAAAAAGCAGTTTTGAGGAAAACATATTTAAAGTTTAAATCATTGTACCTTTACATTAAATTACTTATGTGGTAGGCTAAAATTCCCCAGTTTGTATGTTATACCTTCACGAACCTCATCTTTGGCAAATTTTCTTTTTTTTAGTTCTATTTTTTTTGGGGGGGAGGGGGTGCAGTTTTCACACTACATGATGAATGTCGTCTTGATTCAGTTATTCGCTTTTCATACAATTGAGCAAACCCTTTCAATGTATTTGTTCCTACTTGCATCATCAGCTACATTTAAGACATCAAACAAACATTGAAACCCTTTATTAAATTGTATGACTGACAAGTAGTCGCCTAATCATAGAGTTTGCAACTCTCTCAACGAAAACTTCTTTTAATATAAATTTCCACAAAACGCCATTTTGCATTTTGTGTTTTCCCATGCAAACATTTATTCAATAAATGCTTGTTGCATAGTTTCATATAAAGAGGTTTAATGATGTTCATTATGTTTTGGGATAGTCCTTTACCAGTATTGTTATATTATCAGTATTTCGAAGCCTTGAACCCACACGCTTTTGAATGTGTCCCATATATTTAAACTTTGTGACACTATTTTCACCATAAATATTTCTTATCGAATCAAAACCTTTTGATTCACCATTCCTATAAGCATGCATATATTTTAATTTTCTCATGTGAGTTGATCTTTTCAACATGCGATAGATACCGATGGGTTCCATGGAACCGGATGATCCCACATGTTTCACACACTTATGAGTAATTCTACCTTCAGGATTTTTTGACAAAATCTGCACATTTTTGACATAATTTCAATGCTTAGCACTTTTCCTGTATCTATAGATATGGCACTAACACATCCATTCAGAGACAAATGTCCTTTTCGCTGCCATGTTCCTTCGACTGACACGCCGCAATGAACAATTTCATCAAAATTATTTTTTTCGTGAATCTCAGTGGCAGCCTCATTCATAATTTTATGTGTCATATTACTGGAAACATTCTCCAACATTTTTTTCAAGACATGTGTAAGCTGTCTTAGATGGAATGCTAAAATTCATAGCTGAACAGCTTTTTTGCAGCAGAATGTCCCTTTCCAATAATCCGCAAGCCAAAAACAAATGCAAGGTTGATGCTGTGCATTTTTGTTAACCTTTGGAGAAGTACAAAAGGAGATGGAATATTCACAGTTTGGACATTTTAGTAACAAATTAGATGCTAAGCCAAATACTGATTCTCCGAAAAACTTTATACGATTTTGAAAACTCTCAGGACAATTGAATGAAGAAATAAAATCATTTAAAGGTTAACTTTTAAACATGAATTGGGCTTCGAATTGCTTCCTCATCCCCCGTATTCTCCAGATCTGGCCCCCAGCGACTATTTCCTGTTCTCAGATCTCAAAAGAATGCTCGCTAGGAAGAAATTTTCGTCGAATGAAGAGGTGATCGCCGAAACTGAGGCCTATTTTGAAGCAAAGGACAAATCGTACTGCAAAAATGGTATCGAAAAGTTGGAGGGTCGCTATAATTAGTGCATTTTCCTTGAAGGGAATTATGTTGAATAAAAAAAACTAATTTTGCCAAAAAAATGTGTTTTACTATGGTAGGCCGGGGACTTTTCAATTGACCTGTTACTTTTGCTAGACGAACTAAGAAATTGACAAAAAATTATTCTTTAGCCTCATCGATATTGTTGTGTTTCTGATATTTAAGTCGTGCCAAACTAAGTTAAAAACTCAGTTTAAAAGAATTTAGAATGAATTTAATAACATCTCTGATAGGAAAATTAAATCATAAAATTGCAGAGATTTCAGTAATAAAAAAAATGAAGACATACGATAGTAAATTTTCTCATAAGCCAGTTGACAAAAAGAAAAGAAGAAAGTACACATATTGAGCAAAAAAAATATACAAAAAAAGAACAAATGTTATCTGTATGGCATGCAATGTGGCTCTTTGTACTGACCAGAACTGTTTCGAAGAATAACACACAATTTATTTTAAAATCTCTTAACACATAAACCCATAAAGAAAAACAAAAGACTAGAGTAAAAAAGATTAAAACTGATACATTTTTAATAAAAAGAAAAGGAAAAACCCGGGAGAAAGCGCGTTGGATCATACAAGACCGGGCGCATATATAATTGAATGCGAAACCTTCCCCCTTTTGCGAAAATGGTTGAGTCTTTCAGTAGCTGTAATCAAGGTCACCTTCTTTCGATTCCGTTGAAGATAAAATTCCTCGAAGCTGTTTTTAGATTAAAACTGTTCGGGAATGTTGAGCCCGACTCGCGCCCTCGCATTTACGTTTTTTTTTTTTTTTTTTTGGATAACGCTTGTGTTAGAATTTAAAAGTGCATCGCTATTTAAGTTATGAAGAAGAAATGAAACGGCTAGAAACTTTACTAGCTGATGAAGAATCAATAAATGGGTGATGAAAAAAAATATCGATGAAGTGTAATTTAATGCTCATGAAACTTCATCGGAGGAAGAATTTGATTCAGATGATGCAACAGATACATCAAACTGTGATGAATATTATACTGGAAAAGATGGCATTTCCAAATGAAATAAAAATAAACCAAGACAAATTATAAGAACTTTGTCGCACAATATTGCAACTAAATTGCTTGGATATGTCGGTAATGCTAAGAATGTATCATCGCCAGTAGATGCTTTGCTATTACTATTCGATAATATGATACTGGAAAGTATTGTGAACTGCACAAATATCATTATAGAAAAGATTATGGATAACTTTCATAGAGAATGTGACGCTAAAAGAACTAATTTAATTGAAATAAAAGCTTTCATAGGTCTTCTTTATCTGCGTGTAGTACATAAATCATCGCATGTGAATTGTAAGAGATATTTGGGCCACTGATGGCACAGCACTTGAAATATTTCATCGGACTATGAGTTATAAAAGATTTTTATTCCTGTTACATTGTCTAAGATTCGATGATTAGAGATCGTTTGAAAAGGAAAGAACTAGATAATCTTGCGCCTATAAGATCCGTGTTTGAATTATTTGTGAATAACTGTAAGAAGCTATATAGTCTTGGTGAATACGTCACAATCAATGAAAAATTAGAACCTTTTAGAGGTAGATGCCCTTTCAGGCAATATATACCCAATAAACCGCCAAAATACGGCATTAAATTGTTTGCTCTTGTAGATTCAAAGACTTTTCACATGGAATTTAGAAATATACTCAGGATTGCAACCTGAAGGTCCCTATAAATTAGGAAATGGCGCGGACAAAGTTGTTATGAGACTTGTTGCACCTATTTGCAATACAGGAAGAAACCTCACTGTTGATAATTGGTACACGAGTGTCGGTCTCTCTAAGGAACTTCTAAGTAAAAAAATTACTCTTGTTGGGACAATAAAAAAAGAAAAATACCAAAGGAATTTACTAGTTCAACAGGAAGGGAATTGTATTCAACTCTATTCGGATTTCAGAAACATGACTTTAGTGTCATATACTTCGAAAAAGATTAAAAGTGTGCTTTTATTATCAACTATGCATAATGATGATACCATAGATGCTACATCTGCCGAGGCCAAAAAACCTGAAATAATTACTTTTTATCACCTGACTTAAGGCGCAGTTGATGTAGTTGATGAAATGTCGGCTGCTTATTCTACGGCTCGAATAAAAAACAGATGGGCAATGGTTGTATTTTTTAGCATCCTAAATACAGCTGCTATAAATGTTCGTGTCCTGTTATTGTCAATGGATAAACTCAATGAAAAATACCGTAAAAGAAGGCAATTTCTGAAGAATCTTGCCTTAGAACTTCTAAAGGAACACACTGAAGAAAGAAGATTGCAATCAAATATTTCCAGGAATTTGCGAAGTGAATTAAACAACACACAGATAGACCATGCTATCCATGTAAAAAACTGAAATCTTCTTCAAGGAAAAGATGTCATATATGCCCCGCTATGAAGGACAGAAAATCAAAATCAACTTGTTCAAAATGCGCAAATTTTTTTTTTTTGTGGTGAACATAGTTCCTTAATGTGTAATTTTTGCCAATAAAAGTTAAGTATATTAAGTTGGTAGCTTCATATGTAAGTATATTTTGCGTATTAAGAATTAAATACATTAAATAAAAAAATTTAGTTACTTTTTAAAATTATTTAAGTACCTTATCGAAAGTTATATGTTTTGCTACTACTTAACGAGATTTTCTCTAATTAAAAGCATTTATTTTTAAAAATATGCGATTTTTTATTCATTTCTTTAGAATTGCCATGAAAATATATTATAGGTTCAATCATAAAACGCTAAATTTTGCATAAAAGCGATTATGGGTCGATTTGACCCAACGCGCGTTCTCCCAGGTTAAGAGCCAAAAATTTTAAAAAGTAGAATTCACTTACTTTTTTTTAAAATAGACATTTCAAAAGCATTGTTACAAGAACTTTTCAATTTAAGATATGTTTCATTTAAAAACAAATATATATATAAAAAAAAAAAACAAATTAATACTTTTTTAAACGTTTTTATGTATTTCACTTGGTGTGTGTCATCAAATTTTCGATCGTTAATTTAACCAACTTCCCATCAAGCTAGAGCTGGCCACTTTGGGTTCTTACTCGCCTAACAATGGAATATTTAGACATTTGCGACAAGTTTTAACTAATATTTTCTTCAATAATGCAGTTTAGCCCAACCACTTGGCGCGATTCGAAAAAACCTTCAACCCCTCTAAATAAAGATTCCCCGTTAAGTCCGTAAAACGGACCAGGGTAGCCACATTTGGCAAAATAAACTTTGCCAAATGTGCCAAAAAAATAAAACTTTGCCACCATATAAAAACGTTGTTTTTATCTCGAATTATTTTTTCTTTAAGATTAGAGATTCATACAAATACTTAATAAAAAAAGTGTTACATATTATTTTCATTTGAGTGCATGAATTAACTGAAAGTTTTGCATTAATTTGACGTACTTAAGATTTACTCAGCAGCTTTGAAACGTGTTCAATTAAGTTAAAAATTATTTTTTAAATATTAATTTTGATAATATTTAATCACAAAAGGGCCATGGTAGCCGACTAGTGATGTCGCAAACTCGTAGTCGGGATTGAGTTGTGAGTTCGAGTCCTGTTCAATTGAAAACCGGCTGTTAAGCCTGTCTAGGTTCTAAGTCCTGATGTTGGTGTGGCGTGGAAGTTTGGTGAGTGGATGCAGTCCTCATTGCTTGACAGTCGTTGAAATTTATGAAGTTCGACACCAGTAACATTACTATTGTTTCAAAACGCGATGGTATTAAAATACAAATCAAAATATTTGGAGTACATTGATTTATTTGTGCATTAATTGAGCGTTAATTTAAGAAATAAAATGTTTAGTTATAATATTCAACATATTGTTCATAAAGTTTTCCTTCTTTTATATATTTCGTCTAATAATTTTGAAAACATGAGGCATTATTTTTATTACATGGGTTCAATGTTGCAGTTAAATATGTAAGTTGCAATAATAAGACCACAGATAAAGTCTGCACACTAAGCAAATACCGAATAAATCATTACGAGTTTATGATTGAACTATCGCATTCTTAAAGAGTATAGTCAAGAGATTATAGAAGCTATTAATTTAATATTGTTTTAACTTGCTTCTGGAAAATATCTTAGTAATATGGTATAGCTGTCGGTTTCTTTGTTATTTGTTTTATTTGAAAATGTTAATTTACGCAATACACGACTCTAAGTAATGATAAATATACATTTGAAAATGTGTATGTTATTCAATTAAAAATGGGAACCAGGAATTCAGAAAAAAACTATGATATGATATGGCGCCAAATATTAGGATCTTTCTTACTCATCAATGATTACTGACTAAAAATCAGCAACCCTTACTATCTCCCCTTTGTAACTAGAAAACTAACCATACCACATGTGGTGAACTCGAACTTCCCAGTGGGGAAAAGAAAATTTTTCCTCAATTCTAAAAGCACCGAGTGGAAAGGATATTTTGACTCTGAATCAGCCGAGTTCTGTAGGTTAAAGTCTTGAATAAGGTGTCCCCTGGGCGATTGGCGAATCTTTGGAGCGATAATGATTTAAAAATGGCGATTCGTTATGGTAACCCTAAGAAAACTTAATGCTTAATTCACGCACGTTTGGCAATCTATCTAGGAAGTCGCCAAGTTTCGTCGCTAATCACATAGGGGACACCCTATTTCAGACTTTAACCAGTTTAAAATTAATTATTATGTTATGATCTTTAATTTCTAAATTATCAATTGGTTTTGAATGTGACTGAAATTTCGATTCACTTAAAGTTGTTGTAACACATCTATCAGTGTTCTTCTCATCCACATTCTTGATGTAACGGTTTCCCTTAAACTTATATTTTTAAACAGAACTTTGATTTTTCCTTTTAACCATAAATTTTAACAAAATACTAATGCTAACTGATAAAATCAAAGGTTCAAATCGGGAATAGGGTGCCCCCTAGGCGATTGGCGACTTTCGGAAGCGTTATTGACTTTTGGGAGCGATAGTTGGCGATTTAGGTCATGGTAATCCTAAGGATACTTAAGTCACGCACGTTTGACAACGTATCTAGCAAGTCGCCAAGTTCTGTCGCAAATCTCCTAGGGGACGCTCTATTCCCAATTTGATCCAAATCAAAAATATCTAACTGAAATTAATTTCCATCAAATTCAATCCCAACATTTGAAATGAGTACTACTGATTGATTGATTGATTTGTTTTGTGGGATATAAAGCAACAATGATTATTATCCCCTTTTTCATAGATTATTTTTATTCAATAAATATTAAAATATTTCGTCTTTTGCAAGAATGCTCTGAAAACTGGTTTATTAGATACGGTGCTCTCCGAAAATTCTTTGAAATTAATATTTTGCTGTGGGTCTATCTTGAGAATATTCCAGAGATGATTTCTGTGAGTGGCATAATTATTGCAGGTCAAAAGAATATGTTCCATATCATTGATGTGGTTCATGTTCTACATTGTGCATTATCATTTAAGTTGAATTTATGCAAAAGCTCTGGAGTTATAATCATTTTGCTGAGGATTCGAGTGCTTAGTACTTCCTCTTTTCTATTTTTTTTTGTCCATTTAGATATTATGTCAATGGTGGGGATGTTTCCTAAGATTTCAAAATATTTGCTTGAATAATAGTTTTCATTGGTTCTTTTCATTTTGTCGTGGAAAATTTCACTATTGATGTCTTCTGGGGCAATCCAGTTAAGGTATTTATTAGATTCCGTTATCGATTTTGCGAGATAATCCACCTGTTCATTCCAAAAATTTTTCGAATGTCCTGGAATCCGAAGGAGAATCGTTCGAGTTCTAAATTGTGATTGAGTGAAGATTTTACTAACTAGTCTATGAATGACTTTTGGGGATTTTATGTTGTAATTTTTTAAAGCTGATAGCACAGAATGGCTATCTGAGAGAATTAGCAGATTTTCTTTAGATTCAGTTAAATCGTCTAGAGCTTGGCATGTGGCAAGTGCTTCAGCTGTAAAAATCGAATTGATATGATTTACTCTGTAGGCGAAAGATGCATTTTTCGTGATACCTGCTATTGATGCCATATGTTGATTTTTTGATGCATCCGTAGCTATTAGGAAAAAAAATCTCTGAATCTATGGTTCATTATTTCCTCAAATTGTCCTTTTATTATATGAATTGGTAATTTTTTATTTTGGAATCCAAATTCCTCCGTATAGATCTCACAAGGAAGATCTGTATAATATATCAATCTGGGGATTGAGATTATTTGTTTTCCATCAATACCCAAAATACGGAAAGTATTCTTGATGTTGCTTCTGTTCCCCTCCAGAATTTCCAGATTTATTGTTTCAAGGCTATTGCGGTACATAGCAGAAAAGTTACCGTTTGATACATGAGATATAAAAAGTTTATTAGCCAATCGTTTTATTTTATCAGAAAGAATTTCCTGATTAGCCAGTTGTAAGAGCACGATATTTGGGGTCCATTGTGGAAGTCCCAATTTAATTCTAAGAGCTTTTGTTTGTATAATATTGAAAGGTTTGAGCTGGTTATCAAACCATTTATTTATGATATGACAAGTGTAGTAAAAGGTACTGCATATACTATTGGTAGTTAATTTAATAAGATCTGTAGCTCTTGGGCCATAGTGTTTATACGCCATGCACTTTAGGGCATTAATTTTTCTTAAGGCTTTATTTTTCATTTGATTCGTCATAAAATTATTATGTTTGCGTTTAGAAAAATATACTCCTAAATATTTAATGGATGATTGCCATGGGAGTGGGTACCCAGCCAACATAATAATACGATATATTTGAATTCTCTTATTTGAAAGTTCTGCTATTATATTTTTGTCGGAACATAAAGCAAGTTTCCAGTAATTGCACCATTTTGTGATTCTTTCCATAGTATCTTGTAATTTTTTATGGATGATATCGAGAGAATGATGAGATCAATAAATTAAAAGGTCATCAGCGTAAATTGAGCACTCGACTCCTGTTTATAAAGATTCAAAGATATCGTACATGTAGATTGTGAATAATATGGGGGAGAGAACACTACCCTGAGGAGCCCCTTTCAAAACATTCTTCCTTGATGAAAGACATCATCTCCAATTTGATTTGAAAAGATCTGTATGAAAGAAAATTGCAAATCCATAATGCTATTTTCCCTGTGATACCTAGCAGTAGATATTTATATACAAGTACATCTAAATACACGGAATTATAAGCACTCTTAATATGTAAAAGCTAATTCCTACGAAAACTTTTTTTAACTTTTTTTTGCTGTTTAGCATCGGCTATAGTTTTATGTATAAGGTTCGTTGCAGTTCTACAGTCTTTAAATGGAACAAATCCATAATGTTGTGGATGAAGTTTTCTTTCTATTGTCAGAATATAAGAGATGCGACTAGCTAAAATTCTTTCAAAAGTCTTAGAGAGAACAGAAGTTAGAGCTATTGATCTATAAGAGGGTATTGTAGTTTTATCTTTGCAGTGTTTTGAAATCGGAAGGATGATTTAATGTTTCCAAGACTGAGGTACAATCGAATTCTCAAATAAATATTGAAAATAATCAAGAATAACTGCCCATTGACAGTTATTCAAATTTTTGAGGAAAGAGGCTGTAATGTGATCTACTCCAGGAATAGCGTTTTTGGATGCTTGTATAGCCTTTTTTAATTCCGAGATATAGAACGGTTTATTTAGTAAATTATATTCGTTGTTGAGTAAATCTAAATGAAGCGGTTCGTGGAAAATATTATTAGATGCAAAGTAGTCGGCAAAAATATTGGCCTGAATTTGAGGCTCTGTGATATACAGTGGCACAAACAATTGAGGATACACCTTACTTTTACTTGATAAATCCAACTTTCAATCAAAATAACACCTTAACTAGAAGTGCAAACGAATTTTTATTCTTAGACATAACAAAAGGTTTCATTAACAGTAAAAATAAAGAAAAATCAACGACAAAATTCTAAAATAAAACTTTTTAGAGG
The DNA here is from genome assembly GCA_019974015.1 of Nephila pilipes. Classification (NCBI taxonomy): domain Eukaryota; kingdom Metazoa; phylum Arthropoda; class Arachnida; order Araneae; family Nephilidae; genus Nephila; species Nephila pilipes. The sequence goes on along the minus strand of BMAW01109854.1, from coordinate 8,282 downwards.
CATTTCAAATAAACATAAGCAGATTTTTAACTCAAAAAATTGAGGATACACAAATGAAATTTTTGTTTAACTACCACTTGATTTCTTTTTGCTTGCTATTAATAATCTAAGTTTGGGAAATTTTGTCCTAAACTTTTTCAACTGTTATTTCTGTCTTTTGAAGTTGGTTATGAGAATATAAAGCTGTAATTTTTAATGGAAAATGGCTATTCGGAAAGAGACTAGTATTGATGCAAGAAAATTTATATTAAGATTATTTAAGAAGGGAAAATCTTATCGTGAAATAGCTGAAATTGTCGGTAGAAGTCACTCATGTGTCCAGAAAATCATTGGGAAATTTAAACGCGATGGATTAATTCAAAATAAGAGTGGAAGAGGAAGGAAAAGTATTCTGAGTGATGTAGCTAAAAGGAAAATTTTAAAAGATATCAAGATTAATCCTAAACTGAGTGCAGTCAAACTAGCTGCAGAAACTTCTCGAATAATCTGCAGAAGTGTAAGTGCTGAAACTGTGAGAAATGTGATTAGACATGCTGGATATAGCAGTCGAGTAGCTAGAAAGAAACCTTTCATAAGCTTACAAAATCAGAAAAAGCGTTTGGAGTTTGCAAAAACTCGTCAGTTGAAGACAGAAAACTTTTGGAAGAAAGTTATATTTAGTGATGAAAGTAAATTCAACATTTTTGTAAGCGATGGTCGTCACACCGTATGGAGAAAGCCGAACACCGCTTTGGATCCAAAAAATTTACGTCCTACAGTTAAACATGGTGGTGGCTCCGTCATGGTTTGGGGTTGTATGGCTGCAAATGGGGTAGGAAATTTAGTTTTTATAGATGGTATAATGGATCATAAGCTTTATATAGACATACTCCGCAACAATCTTAAAGAAAGTGCACAAAATTGGGTTTAGATGGAAATTTTATATTTCAGCACGACAACGACCCCAAACACACGGCACGTAATGTCAAAATGTGGTGTCTTTTTCATTGTAAACAGCAATTGCACACACCGCCACAGTCCCCTGACATCAATGTCATAGAAAATTTGTGGGCCACACTAGAAACAGCGGTCCAAAAACACCAGATTAGAAACAAAGCCCATTTAAAGCAAGTGTTACAAGAAGAATGGGATAAAATATCTCCAGAAACCACTAAAAAATTGGTCGAATCGGTACCAAGACGTTTGGAGGACATTATAAAAGCCAAAGGACATGCAACAAAATACTGAAACTGTCTATGCATGTAATATATCGAAAAAATTTCACTGGTGTATCCTTAATTTTTTGAGGTAAAGATCTGCCTATGTTTACTTCAAATATTTGTGAAACTTTTAATTTTAGATATTTTTTTGTTGATTTTCGTTATTTTTACTGTAAATTAACCCTTTTATTATGTGTAAAAGTAAAAATACGTCTTCTATTCTAGTTAATGTGTTATTTTCATTAAAAGTTGGATTTATCAAGTGAAAGTAAGGTGTATCCTCAATTGTTTGAGCCACTGTATCTATTATTAACTTGTAGAATGTTGAAATTTGATTCTGGATTTTTATGAGTAGTAAATTTCTTCAGAATGTTGTAGAATATTCTTGGATTGGAAATATTGTTACATATTGTGTCCCAATATAATCTTGTTGCAGTTTTTGTGTGAAATTTGAGCTTCCTTGAATATTGCTTGTATTTGTTCCACAATTGAGGCGAAATATCACGAATGGCCTTTTTTCGGAAATATATTTTGAGTTTGAAAAAATTATTATACATACTGTTCCACCATGGTGGAAATGATCTGTTTGGTAACTTAATATCGCTAGTATTATTTTTAATTATTTTAGACATTGTTTCAGTTAGTCATGTCTTGTCATTCTCTTGGTTGATAAATGCATCATATTGAGCTTGTTTTATTACTTCTTTCCGATCTACTCGTTTTACATATTGCTTAATCTGCAGGAATAATGAGAACTCAGTAACAATGTTAATGATCATTTGCAAAGGAGTAGTCTATAACGTAAGTATTGGTGTGGCTATAATAGGTTGATGAACATAAAGTAAGATCTATTAAAAATGCTGTACCTATATTACTTCTATACATAGGAACAGTAGTATTGAAGATGATAAATTTGAGTTGGTAAACCAATCGACGAAGTCATTACTATGTTTAGTAGACTGATCGGATCCCCACATCGGATGATGGAGGTTAAGGTCCCCAAAAATGAAGGATGAATGTGTTATCGAATCAAAGAATGATTTTACTAATGAGATATTTAATCCTTTCGGCGAGTAGATATTAATTAAATAGAAAGAAACATTTTTTATTTCTATTTTGACAACTAGTATTTCGAGATCTTGCGTTTATACTATTTGAGTAGGAACTTGTAGGGCAGATATATTCTTTGGAACTGCAGTTAGCATTCCTCCTCCGGGTCTGTCTGTTCTATCTAATTTGAAATTTTTTTTTTGTTTGGAAAATTGAGCCTGCCCCCGTCTTTTAAAAAAGTTTCCTGAAACAGCCAAAAATCTGCTTGTGAAAAGGGAGGGATAATTAACCACATAGATTTATTTTTTAGGCCTCTACAGTTCCACTCTAAAAAGTTCATAAATGAAAGAGAGGAAAAAAAAAACTTTTACAACTCGTAAATTATATCCTTCCCTCAAGGATATATCACTAAATAATAAGAGAAAGCAAAGTACAATGTCTTTAGTACAATGCGGATCGACGTATGGAACATATATACAAACTTGTTTATTTAATCCATTCTTATCCTTTCTTTGTGTTATTAGATGCAGCCTTAATATAGGACATAAATGGAATTTGATTACTAACACTTTTTGAACCTGTATGTGCCTGGTTTTTTTTTATCTGGTTGGGGATGTAGTACGAGCCCCTAATTCCAAGATATTGCTTAAATGTGTGAACATTGAAAACATCCAATATAGTTTGAAAGGAATTAAGCATTTTTTCAAATTTTTTTTTATCCAAGATTTCCTGCATATTATCAGCTTGTGACTGATTTCTTAATACCGCGGAATAGTTTTCAGTATTAGTAGCTCGAAATCTTCGTCTTCCTTCCGGTAGTGTTAAGTGTTGCCTGCTTTTCAATTCGAATATTTGCTTTTCTTTGATATATATAGGACATTGCGGCGAGTTAGCTGAATGGTTTCCCTTACAATTTATGCAATTTTTATTAGCTGTACATTCACCTGTATGAGATGCGCAGCAATTTACCCAAACTTCAGGTTTTTGACAAAGTCGTGATTGGTGAAGGAAAGTAAAGCATTTAGAACATTGTCTAGGTTTATCGATGAAAAGTTGAATATTATGGTTCATGAACCAGAGTTTGATGTTTTCTGTTAATATTGTTCCTAGTACAGTTATCAATACAGGTGAAATGTCCGGGCTTGTCTCGGATTCGATAAACCGACGTATCTCTACTATCTTTATATTGTTTGTATTTTGTAATTCTGTGGCTAAATCGGTTAGTGTTACCTTAGTCGGAATTCCGAAGAGGAAAAATCTAAAAGTGATTCCTTCCCACATGTTGGTCTTAATTGAGATATTGGATGTTTTTTCTATTGACAAAATTTGTCCTGCACACACAGGGTCTGAAGTAGAAAGTTTAATTTTACCATTTCTGGTAAAGGACATGCTTAGGATGTTCGAATGATTTGAAATTTTACTCTTAATTTCTGTGTGTAATATTAAGGGATTAATCTTCAGAATGGGAGTCTGTCCCTGAGTATTTTCCAGTAGAATATTAATTTCGGATATTTTCTTACTTTGCGTTCGTTTTATAAGTTCTTTATCACTCAAGGAAGTTTTGTAGAATTTTTCATTTCCCGTACCTATCGTTATCTCTATAGGAGGCGGCAACTGTTCGGCCATATCTGTAGTCATAATAAACGAAAGACCCAAATTGGATCTATTCGTTACGAAAAAAAGAAGTAAATAAAGATAGTCTTACCAAAAGGCTGGTATAACAAATATTAGAAACCTCACTTCTTGTGGGCAGAGAAAGAAAGGCAAAAAGAATTGAACGAAACTTGAAGAAATTAAAGAATAATGGCGCAAGAGTCAAAAATCTTTCGCCACAGCAAAAAACGAAGCTTTCAACAGTCAACCTCACTGGTCACCGACAAAAACTCGAATCGAATACTATTGTAAACATAGTTTAAGGTCACCGACAAAAACTCGAATCGAATACTATTGTAAACATAGTTTAAACTTTGTAAACACAATATTGTTGCCAAACTTTGTGAAGAAATTGGGTGTTGCTAATCGGCAGATCCTAAAAGCACAAATTAAACAAATAATTTTGCAATAAAAAATATCGTGATTATATATTAAGATAAAAACTACCCTATCTCTCAAGTTGGACCAAACTGCACACAGTGTGCAAAATTTCATTAAAATTGGTTCATTAGTTTAAGAGTTCATTGCGGACAAACAACGTGATACAAAATTTTTAGATATAAAGATATTCCTCAAAGTTCTAAATTGGGCACAAGTTTTAAAATTATTCATCTAAAATTCTGAAGTAATGTTTAGTAAGTAATCCTATACATTATTTTTCCTATTTATAAAAATGTCTATGATGTATTGATATTTCACATTTTTTCATATATTTTAAATTAATGCCATAACGGTATATCAAAACAGAAAATAAGAAAGATATAGTTTTAAAAACAAATGATGATAGAATTTCTCGGTGTTTAGTATATTTAACATTGTTATTTGTTTTCTAATGATACTTTCTCTGAATGAAATTAAAAAGTTAACATATTTTGGAATTTAATTAAATGTTTTGAAGGTTTTTTGAAAAGTAGTACACCATGTGCTGGTGTATATTCCCATGTTTTGGAATTATTCTGCTTTAAAAGTTTGTGGTTTTTAAAAGCTTTATTTACAAAGAATGTGATATATGATATAAAAGTGAAATAATTTTGAATTAAGCCCTAAATTAATTTTCAAAGATTGTGCAATAAGTGAAAAATAATTAAAATGACATTTTATTTTCATTTGAGTGGTGGAGATCTCAAAATGAATATATAATGAGAAATATTTTTGATTTTATATTTGAATGAAACATGTTCTTTTATAAAATGATAAATAACACATTGATTTGAATACCACATTGTTTTGAAATGAATATTACGGTGCTTTGACACAAATACTATATTGATTTGAATGAATATAATATTGTTTTGAAATTAATATTGTGGCCACAGTAGCTTAGCGGTTAAGGCATCGGACTCATGACCGGCGATTTTCGTTCAGTCGCGGGTTCGAGACCTGATGTCCCTAAAGACCCGCCATGTAGCCGGGGCTGATGCACGTTAAATCTGTGAGGCGCATGTGGCATGGTGTGGAAGTTAGGAGAGGGTGTGCCAGCTCAGATGCCGTCCTCGTCATTTGACCGAGGCCCATAGCCCTCGTGTTGCTTCTAGTGCGACGTTAATGCAATAAAAATACAAGCAAACCAATTGAAATGAATATTTAACAATGAGAAGTATTATATTTTTTTTAAATGTATATCAACAGTTTGAGTGTTTTGTTTTGTAATGAAAGAAAATGGAATTGTCTTTAAATGTGTAATTGCTAATTTAAGTTTTAAAGGGTGTTTTGTATTACAATGAATGAATGTGTTTTTTAGGCTCTTTCTCGTGTACTGTGCTTTAAGGAAAATATGATTTAATATAAATGATATAATATAGATAAAGAAATAAAAGAAATATGGTAATTGAATAAAGTTAGACTTGCGAACAAATGTGGCATAGTTTGTTAAGCAAATCACCCTTCTTCAGCTTATATGGTGAAAGGATTATGTTCAGAAATTGTCGCATAAACCATGAGAGTAAGAAAATAATACAGACATAGACTTTAAAAAATGCTTTTAGATTTCATTGATAATATTTGTAAGCAAAATTTTTAAAAATTTCATTTTCATGTTTGTTGACTGTTCTGTACCATGTTGAAGAATTTCACACTTCATTTTGTGCATGTTCATTTCTCAATCCTGAGGTGTATGTAGAAAAATATGTAAACAATGTTTCGGAGACTATGTCAGAGTCTTGTCATAAGTGGGAGTCACGTAGAAGATGTTAAATTAATCTTTGTTTGAAAATTTATATTTGTTTGAATTTTATGTTGTTTGGTTTACTAAATGCCACCCACACATCTTTGTTAAGCAAGTATTGTTAAAGGTACAAAAATTCCTGTTAGCAAAATTACTACTGAATAAATTGATGTTATACGTAAGCGCGGTGCCACATACATCATTAGATTTTATTTAACTTTTTGTAATATTTAGGTCATTTCATTGAAATATTTTTGTGTTTTGTAAAGGTGATGGGATTTTTAGGTATCACTCTCTTTAGGTAAAAATTTTGAGTACTTTATTTTGGGTTATAAATTTAAATTTCTTTCTTAGACACTCCTATAAGGTACGATTGTGTGTTAGGTCCAACGCACATCAGCATCTTACAGAGGGGAGAAATTTATAATGATCTCACATAAAAATAACTTAACTTTCTAATTCCCCCCATTCTAAAATCCATTAGGAAAGAGTTAATCTTTATTTTCTGATTCAATTCCAAATTATCCTTTAATTTATGCAGTCACACGCTCTTAAAATCTGCTGAATCACCTTTTTCACAGTCGCAAATCTACAGGAAATAATGCCTACTAAGCTCATAGACGCCATCAAAGTACCTCTTAATCCCTTCTTCTTATGCCACGTAAATTACCGCATGATCTGAAGAAATATCTCCTATAAATTCGAAGGTAAGGTTAAATTTGCTGTCTTCTGCTGTAATCGAAGAGGCGAAGTTACGCCTTTTGCATTATTCCTACTTTCTCAGCGATTTATCAGGTATCTATTCTTTTTGATGAGAGAGAGGCAATAAATGTGCATTGTTAAAATCTGAAAATATGTTCTATATATATATATATATATATATTATAAGCTTATCTTTCAATCTTAAATCAGTTTTTGGGAGTGTCAGCTCTGTCACTTCTGAGGATTTGATCGAGTATTAGTAAAAAGATTCTAACGGGAGGCGGATCAGAAGGTTCATCAGCTACATCATTCAAAAATAACAATTTATTAACAATCAAACAACTTAAAATCAATTTCAATCCATAAAAATAACATCTGAGACGCCTTGAACCAGCTAAAAGAAAGAAATGAGAATGAGAGCTACTTTCTCAGCGGTTCTTCCTGTTATATAACTGTAGAAAGAGGACTTTAATTCCCTCCAGCTGAATTTTAATTCCCTCTAGTTCACTTTGGTTCTTCTTCACAACTGCCTGTTCATCTTCTCTGTGGTGGTTGCAGATGTTCCACAGTACTCCCCTCAAAACTGAAGGTCGGTCATGTCCTGACCGAAAGATCCAGTGGGAACCAACAGTTTGGAGCGTGTTTTATATGGAAGAGGATCTTGTTTAGAAGTTTCAAGGTCAGTTTGTAATCTATCATTCAGAAGGAACGCAGGCTTCATCCAGTCCAATAATATTATCTGCTCCTTACCTCCCATGTCAAATGGGAAATCCTAGTTGTTTAGAAACAAACTTTGTAAGGTACAACATATGGCTGTTAAAGAGGTCTTCAATTGTATTTCTGAGACAAAATCATGGCTTATGGTGGCTAAATTTTTGTGTATATATACTTTATTTAGTGAGTGATTTGAGGCTGAAACGGATTGTAAGGTTTATTTTATTTCTTAATGACCGGATAAATCTTGGAAATGTAATATTCGCCCCTGTTGAGAGAAAAAGAAATCTTTAGAAAGACGCGGCTCGCAGTACAGTAATTCATACAGAGAAGCTCTTCTACTTTTTTCTTCAGAATACAGAAAAAAATACATCTTCACCGTTCATTAACGTAGCATCTAATAGAATCTTTCAGCTGAAGAAGAAACTTTTCAGCCATCCCATTCGAAGATGAGATGTTGTCTCGTTGTTTGTATCCCCTCAGAACCTAGGAAACTGATGCACTCGGAGTAAAGAAGTTCGATCCCCCCAAGAGGTGTGGACAACTTCTAGATAGAATTTCTCCACTTCTTCCAGATTAAAATATGCATGAAAGAGCTGGTGGTCGAAAATACTCCGAGGGAACCGGATGCCGACGATGGAATAGGCACAAGGATGCAAATGTCAGATCGGGATGGGACCCAGTTTCTACAAAATGCACAACTACTTGTTGATAAAATAAGTCATTCATTATCACACCATGTAACTATTAACTGCATCTGAAGTTGCCAGCAATACGTAAATTGAACGAAGGTGGGTTTA
>BMAW01109836.1:37929-50377 GCA_019974015.1 Nephila pilipes | reverse complement strand
ATAGTGAAATAATAGTAAATTAGTAGTAAGAGAGAGAGAGAGAGAGATTGGAAATTTTAAACTTTATATATCTGAGGTGGATGTGAGATTAGTCAGAACTAGGACCCGCCGATAATTGGGGTTAAATAAGGATTCTTTTTTTTTTTTTTTTTTAGTGTATGCGTGAGAGTTTGCTTCACAGGCGTGATAAGCTTTTAGATAATTGATCATTCTGAAAAGAAGAATAAAATATTAGTTTATTTTTTAATATTGATTCTTGATTGTGTGAATTCTATTTATTGGTGATGGCTCAAAAAAGCACTACTAGCGAAACTGGAACGTTAGAAATGCAGTTATTATCGTTTTGTGAAACTCAATATTGCAAAATAACGCATTTTAAAGCACATATATTTAATTTTCTTTATTCGTTTCCCATAACGAACATTTACAACTTTAAAAAAATTAAATGTACTAAGAGTGGAATTTGATGGATTCATTTATTACATTTAAATTTGGTTAATTGTTGAGTGTACATGTTATCCTTTCTCTTTTTCCATTTAACATTTTATGTAAATACTTAATATCACATCAAAATACTTTTCAAGTATCTCATTTTCGCTAATTTTTTTTAAAAAAAATATACGAAATTAGAAAAATTAAACTGTAATTTAAAAAATATTTTCGTATAAACATATTGTAATTCTTTTATTAAAAGTTTTAACATCTTTTGAATGCTATCAAGATTAGCCATTTTAATTAGCTTCTGAATAAGTTTCTTTATTCACAATTCCTTTCATGAAGACTCTATAAGCGAATCTTAATTATCCTCAAAATGTGTCTCTCGTACACAACTCATCTACCAGGAAGCCAATATACAGTGTATTTCGAAACCCATAGGAAAACATTTAAGGGATGATAGAAAACATTTAAACAAAAAAATTTCACTATACAATGCATAGGCGGAGAACAAGAGGTGAATTGCTAGAGTTGTTACTGTCACAAGAACAAAACACCAAACGGATAGAGGAAGTACTAAATAATTTTATTGATAGCATGTGTGGCAAAATTATAGAAATTCCTCAAAAGAGCAACCACCTGTGGCGTTACACCTGTGATGTAGAGAGCGATGCACTTTTTCAAACATACCTGGTGTTTCTCAGATGGCGCCGGAAGCAACAGAAATCCTGGTAACTAGGTCCTTGTCGGAGTAGCTGGGGCTTTCCTAGACGTGACATTTCAAATGGCTCTACAGGAAAAAGTCCAGACAAGAGAGAATGGATGAGCGTTCCGGCCAAAGTGTGGGCCCACCCCGACCAATCCATCTACCTAGGAATTTAACGTCTAAAGCGCTCGGCCCATTCAAGCTGAAATGGGGTGGTGCTTCGTAGTGCTGAAACCACATACGGGCTTGTATGTTGGCTGCAACAAGTTGAAGTAATTTTGGTGATATTTCTTGTAAAAATGTGAGGTATACTCTCCCGTCCAGTCGGATTGGCAGAAGTTATGGGCCGATCAAATGGTCGCCAAAATATCCAGCCCAAACATTTTCTCTGAAACGCTTCTGATACGCATGAGGACAGGGGTCGTACGGATTGATAGATACCCACACATGAAGGTCTTACGAATTCGAAATGCCTTCACAGATAAATGGGCATTTGTCCGTGAATAACACATGTGCACTAAAATCAGGTTGCGCTGATAGCTGTTGCAAAAACCAACGTGCAAACTCAACATGTGGAGCATAATCTGAAGATATCATAGCTTTCACTTTCTGTACGTGGTAGGGGTGTAATCCATCGTCCCGTAGTAATCGCCAAGCAATCATGTGGGGCACATTTACGCCACGGGAAACCTTTCGCTTGCTATATCCAGGAAAGCGTCTACTCTTTGCAGAATGTCCTCTTCACTTTGGGGCGTCCGCACACTCCTCCCACGCTCTGTATCATACAAACTGGAGACAAAGGACCCCGTATCACGTGGGTACCGATGCAATAACTCGAATATTTTTTCGGTCTGACATGTGTCTTCTCAGAAAATGCTGCCTGTACATTCTTTCGGCTACCAGAGCATTCCCATTCGCAAGACTAAACATAAAAGGCATAGCCGCTTTTCCCTGATTACCATACTTCGCCATGGTGTCTGAAATCCACGGTAGAGATGACGACGTATAAGATATTTGCACTTTATGCTTTCCATTATAGCGCCGTACAACGGTTCACCGCTTGCTCTCCGCCTAAGTATTGTACAGTGAAAATTACTTTTTTAGATGTTTTCTATCACCCCTCAAATTTATGCCTATGATATTCGAAACTTCATGTGTACCCTTACAAAGAAACGTTCTAACTTCTAATTGGTGTTAGTAAAGTACACGGTTATTCAAAAAGAATCATCTGATTTCAAAAATCCATATTTTTAAAAATAAATAACACAGAATGATAAGTGAAATGACATGAATACATAGGGAAAATGTGGAAGTCTTATACTGTGGATAATAGATGACCTTCGAATGTTTTTCGTAAAGCAATTTCGCGAAAGCTGTCTTGGAAGCTTTCATGAGAGGAAAACCTCACAGTTGGATCGGTCGCAGTGGACCAGATGATTTGATGTGTTACACTATTGGCCTTCTAAGTCACCTGATATGGCTCCATGCAATTCTTTTTTGGGGTGTTTTAAAAGATAAAAGTACATACGCCACTACTACCCACGAAATTATGTGAACTTAAACAACGGATTTCTGCTTCTGTACAATCAATTACAATTGACACGTTAAACGTGTTTGCAAGGAATTTACATATCGAATATATATTATATGTGTAACTAAAGGAAGTTACTTGTAAAATAAACTTTTAGATTTTTCCCTTTGCATTCATGTATTACTTATTATAGAACATTTATTTATGAAAATATAACATTTTGATATAGAATAATCATTTTGAATAACCCTGCATTGCAGGAAAAAAAAGGCGTTGTCGAACGCAGAAAGACAATTAATATTTGTCACAAAATCTGGGAACGCAATTCACTCACACTATGAGAAAAAAGGAAACATCTTCGACGATCCATCATAAGCGCGGGACAGAGGGAACTGACAATATACATATACTAAAAGGAAATGCTTAAAGTAGTGTTAGTTTATTTTTTTGCACAGACACATTGTGGAAAGAAGGGCAATCGTACTCTCTCTGGAAGACTATTGGAATGATGGTCTTGACTGGAACACAACAGAAATTCACAAGATAAAATTTCCATGTGTCCCCAAGAGTCACTTATAACCAATTACTTCATGTGTTCCAAGAAGTCCAATGGATTAAGGTCTGGAGAGCATAGAATCTTGACTTCTTGCCTACTATCTTCGTTTCATCCCTGAAGATACGATCATTTTTTTTTAAAAAAAAGTAAGACAAAGGTGGAGAAATGGGCCGGTCGAGACCCCATTACTCATTACGTGTTATGTCATGTTATGTGGTGAACGAAATAAATCGCAATAGACCGTATAGAATGTGCTCCAGATACATTCTTTATACCTGTTAGTTGTCAAAGAAAAAGGTAAGATACTACCCGCTGATCACTTAGAATGCTAGAGCAGATATTGATGGTAAATCTCTGCCGGCGTGATGCCCCCCTCCCCCACATCCGAAGAAAGGTAATTTTGTTTACTGAAAATACCTTTTTGATTAAATATACCGTCATCACTAAGATAACTTATGTGAGAATGAAAATTTTCAGTTTTGTCTCGTAATCGTTAACGCCGTTTCGGTTGTTGATTGTTTTGTACGACGCTTTCCTAGCAATATGCATAGAACACGACTCAAAGTTCTATGGTATCCTTTTGCTGTTGTTGTTGTAAGCGTTCACAGCCGGCCCTGCCCTGCGCAAGGTAATTAATTGATTATGGCGGCAAAATTTAGAAGCGGTAAAACCACCAGAACTGGAGAGCAAAATAAATCTCACGAAAATATACTTTGATTACTTTAATCTAAAAAATCAATGAGTTGTAAAATAAAATACAGCAAGAACTGACAGGGTTCCGGGCATTCTTATAATGAGAGATGCACCGCAAACCCGAGGTAAGCTCATTAAAATATAACAGAAATAAACAGACTTCTGGATATTTCTATGCGTAAGTTGTGATATGAGCCGTCGCGAAAACAGCCACCCTTATTATAATGTAGACTCGGCTCACTTTTCCCAAACAAATTGCTTCAAAGAAAAGGGCACAAGTTACAACACATGAATAGTGGCAACTCAAGTTCCAAATTTTTGCAGTATCCAGTGTTTGTTTCCTATAATCTTTGTTATTGTTAAAAGTAATGGCGTAGGGATCAAAGGAAAAGGGCCACCACACAGAAACTCTGCATGTAGCCGAATTTGCAATACTTCAAAAGATTATGTTTATAGGTATATATGCAGCGTTGAAAAGCCAATCCTTTAAGCCTTCTCTTTCATGAGAGATGCAATTCGATTCAAGTTCAACAAAAGTGACAAGAAACACATTTGTGTTATTACAATATGCTTCTGGGTGAATGAGAAGAAAGGGGATAGAATGACATTGAAGAAATTATCCCTTTCGAAGAGATTGGGTAACTTGTTGAGGTTTACCATGATATTTAGCGTCCTGTATCTGTAGAAAAAGGAACAAATCAGATGGGGAATTCATCATTCTGCTTATGTAAAGTAAGGTTAATATATGCAAAAATAATGGGAAAAAAAAGTAAAACGCTTACTTCGCCTTTGAATCCAGAAGGCCAGTGGGTTATGCATTAGATTCTCTATAAGAGGGAGTTAACAAGAACCTCTTAACGTGTAAAACAATTTTTCAATGAATAAATGAACAAGCTTTCACATAATTTTCTGCTGAAATACAAAAACCTTCAATCGTATTTAAAGCTGTTCCATTTCAGTGAACCTTTAGATAATTAAATTTGAATGTTCGTTATTGTCTATCTCTATTTCGAATGCGTTCCAGAAAGTGCCATTGCTGATATCACCGTAAAATTTCGGAATAGTTAGTTTTGGTTATTTAACTCTCAGAGTTTCACAATGTTTATAACTCTTTTCTTCACCACTAGCCGATGATTCTGCTGACGAACAGCCATCCTACGAGTCACTGTTAATCTCTGTAAGTATTTTTTAATTTTAAATTTACATGCAATTGTTTTTTTCGCAATATTCTTCGGACGATTATATTTCTTTTTCAGACTTGTCGATACTTTAAGTATTTTCTAGATTATTGTTAATCTATTTAAGAGTTTTGAATTTATCACTAAGCTATTCAAGCAATATTTCAATTTCATTTTCATCCGTTTCTGATTTCAGAAGCTCAGCTTCTATTTTAGTAGAGAATGTTCTTAAAACTGTTCTTTTTTTCCTTATACATGTTTACTTTTTCATCGGCCAATCATTATTAAATATGTATCAATTCACAAATAACAATTTACAGTAAGCTATTCTATAATTTCATTTTCAAAGTTACTTAAATAATTCGAATTCAAAGTTTACCCCTCCCGGCAGGGATGACAAAATATATAAGTGCGGTTAATACTGTTTAAGCAACAAATGGTAATTTCAAGGTGTGGCTATTAAATAACGAGATTGATGCTGTAAAACATTTTATTTTGATTTTATATATATTTACTGATTATCACCTGCAATATACAACCCTTCTCTTTCCCTACAACACTCCATGCGAATCTTATATTGTTCGAAACAGCGCTGGAAGTCTTCTGTCACTTCCCTCAGGACGCGTGTCGCTTTCTCTTTCACAGCTTCAACGGACTCAAATCTTTTTGCTTTTAATGCAGATTTCACCTTAGGAAACAGATAGAAAGCACTTGGCTGAAGATCCGGCGAATAAGGCGGATGGTCTAACACTGGGATGCTGTATTTGGCTAGAAATCTTTTGACAGACAATGCGGAATTTGTCCTTGTACTAATGTTAATTTATATTTTGACCTTCAGGAATCCAATAAAGGTACACAATCTCATGAGTATTGGGAAAAAAAAAAAAAAAAAAAAAAACCAATTATTGCTTTGAATTTTGATTTATTCATTCGAGCTTTTTTGGCTCTCGGTGAAGATGGCTCTTCCAGTTTAAGGATTATTCTTCAGGCGATTATATTTCTTTTTTCAAGCTTGTCGATGCTTTAGACATTTTCTAGATTATTGTTATTCTATTTAAGAGTTTTGAATGTATCATTAAGCAGTTCAACCAATAGTTCAATTTCGTTTTCATCAATCGTGGTTTATTACAATTGTTAAGAAGATTTGTAATAAACCACGATTCGTCACACGTTATTATCTTTTCCAATAAGTTTGGGTCATTCTCAATGGTGTTCAAAGTGTCAGTACAAACATTTTTGCTGGCTTCTTGTTGTTCGAACGGCAGAATTTTAAGCACTATTTTAACACACACTTTTTGCAAATTATAACTATTACGCAAAATTTGCCGTACGGATACTTAATCATTTCCTATAGTCTCAGCAATAGCACAAATACTTACCGATCGAACCAAATTACCGATTTTTTCGATATTATCATCTGTCTTTGACATGAAAGAGTGACTAGGGAGTGAATTATCTTCAATGTCTTTTGGGCCATTCTCAAAACGCTTAAGCCCCTCAAAAACATGTGCACGCGACAAACATTAATTTCAATACACTTCTTTCAATAAATTATAAGTTTCAATAGTTTTTTTTTTCCAAGTTTCATGTGAAATTTCACAACAATTCGTTGCTCTATTGTTAAATTTAATCATTTTTCCAGCGGAAAAAAAAAAAAAAAAAATAAATAAATAAATAAATAAAATAAAATAAAAAGATAAATAAAACCTCTAACACGAACTAAGGCTACGGCTGTTAGGATTTGCTTACAGAAACGAGAGGCAATACGTTCGAAAGAGAAGACTTCACATAAAGCAGTTGTCGGTCGCTGGCATTTGGTGCATGCGTATTTCTTCTGTGGCAATGTCAGTCTCGTTATTTGATATCCACACTTCTATATCTTCATTTTTGAAATCTTTTACAGGGCTGTAAGATTACGTAATGCACAAGTATTTTGATCTCGTGTAAGATAAAGTGTAAAAATATATCACTATATTTGCTTTTATTATAAGGCGAATGACAGAAATAATATTTCATCAATTTAGTGAAAGGTCTTGTAATTTTGTCTAAAAATCACTCTAAATTCACTTTTTCGTTGAATATGTATCTATACATATTTAATCAAATTCTTAGAATATTTTTATGATGATTAATATGCATAAATGTTTGTTTTCTTAGCTTGAAGGTATTGTAATTAATCTTATAAAGGTATTTTCAATTAGCAATATGTAATTCAGACACATTAATTATTTTCTGCTCATGTTGAAAAAATTACTTAAGTCGCTCATAAACTTTTAATGAAATTCATTTAAAATATTAGAATTTTATGGTTCGCTTCAGATACATATGGATTATTATTCAGCTTAATAATACATTAATAGATTACTTAATACAAAAAAAAATGATAATTTTAATTACAGAAACTAGGCTGGAAAATAAAATAAAATGTACTAGTTATTTTAACTATGATAATTTTATTGTGTGATATTATTGTAAATCAACAACTTTGTAAATGTCAAATATTTCAATTATATTGCTTCAAACTGTTAAAGAATTTTCAAACTAATAGAAAATGTTTTAATTTTTTTTAAAGATTTTTATTTCATTTTTATAAGTATTTTGGCTCTTTATTGTATAACAGTATAAATGTGTAATAACTATTTTCTATTGTTTCTTTTGAAAGTTCTTTGTCATTAGATCGTTAAAAACACACATTTTACTTTCCAGTAACAAAATTTTCTATAGATCTGTATGAGTAGTATTGTTTTGATTCAATTATCGGTTATTTTCTTCTGGTTAATAAGAATCATTTATAATTGTTTTTTTTTTAAGGCTTGGGGGTAGCATTTTTTGGGTTTGCGTATGGCGACGAAAAAGCTAGTGCCGCCCCTGTACTTTAGATTACATGGGAACTTTATTTATAAGAGATTTATTTATTTATAGAAATAAATTTTAAAATCCCACTACACTTAACTGTATTTAAATACTTCCGATTAATAGTACCTCCATAAAGGATTGCTATGATGGAATTAAGAAACCTTTAAAACAAAAAAAAAAAAAAAATCATGAATTAGAGATGAAGATGTCATAATTTTTAATAATATGCAAATTGAAATATATTATGTAAATTTTTTTAGACTGAACATTATAAGTGTCACAAACATATGAAAACTTTTTTTTGTACATAATATAGAGAGCCAAAAAAGTGAGAGAGAAAACAGTACGCTTCAAATTTTGGATAAAATTTCAGTTGTAGCAATTTCATAGACGATGGACGTATAGACAGCTGTTTGGCCATTGAAACTCATTGTCATTTATAATTATCATAATCTTTATTCTCAGATTAAATGGGAGGGTGTTCTTGGAATTATTCTTTTATGCTCATTCAGCATGTTCTTTTTTTTTTTTTTTAGCTTTCCTAATATTTTGTTGTCCTGGCTTAAAATGATTCAATCTACTAAATCATGTTCGAGTCAAATTTTTTCAGCTGTAACCAATTTTCGAAAATTTTTAATGTACATCCTTTAATACTCGTATAATGAATAAAGCTTAAACGTGTTATTGATTGTTTATAAATGTCGTGCTTAGGTGACATACCTCGTATTTTTAAGCCACGGTCAAAGGACGAGGACGATGCCTGAACTGGCACCTCTCTCTCTCTAAACTTCTACACCATGCCAACTAGAAGACTTGAGATCTTGGGAGATTTAACATGCCCCTCTAGAAGGTGGGTCTTTAGTGGCATCAGGGTTCGAACCCTCGACTCGAATGGAAACAAAGCTGACCGTAAGTTCGCGCCCAGAACCACTAGACTGCTGTGGCCACACCTATAAAGGTTAAAAACTTTGGATTTAGGTAGTTAGTTAAATGATTACGAAACTCGTAAGAGTGTTTCTTAACCGTTCACTATCATTGTTTAACCGTAAATATCATTGTTCAAACAATTAAAATAAAGGGACAGCGATCTCTCTCTCTCTCTCTCTATATATATATATAGATCAATTAATATTTTTATCGCATTCAAAACTCTTTTTTTACTACATAGGAACATATTTAAAGAGCAAGTTAGAACACAATGATAAAGAAAATTGAGATAAAAAGCTTGATAATCGCCCGTGTCAACACTTTTAGATAAGGAAAATTCTGAATGTGAATTGTTATATGTTTATGTATATTTAAAAAAAAGAGTCATTTATAATGTCTTTTTAAATTTTCCAAAATTACACAATCGTTTTTACACTATCTATAAAGAATTCCATTGATTGCAATCAAACTTTCGAGTATTCATTCATGTCCTGAATTTAAAATTAAGGGGGAGGGGATTTGTAGATTAACATAAATGTTATTTAACTCTAAAAAAATGGCGTAGATGAAAATTTATAGCTAAAAATATACCGTCATTTATTATTATAAATAACTCTGATAAAAAAAACTAGTAAAAATTCTAACGAAGATTAATAAAAATGCTAATTTAATTAAAATACCCCGTATAGAAGGACGTTTAGAGCTAAAAATATACTGTCTTTTATAAATAATTCAAAGCGGACCATTATAATAATTAACAAATGGGATTTACTTTTTTTTTTTTAAATAAAACATTACAATAATTTATGCAAGAAAATTTCTTTCTTAACTACTTATAAATTCTACTTTATTGTAAGAATACTATTCATTTTTCAATTATCAATTTATTATTTTGTATCTAAAGTATGAAGTTAATCTTATTATTTTTTTTTTTTCATTATCTAATTTAATATTCCGTTTTCTTTTCGTGATATGCATGATTAAAAAATTTGATTTCTAGTTTTTTATTCAAAACTAAGATTTCAGATATAAATCAAGTGTGGAGGAAACTGTTTGAAGCATTCCTAAGACATCAAGTATGCTAATCAACATTTTGAGATAAAACATGAAAAAGTGAAAAATAATTTGTTCTCAGATCACAGAAAGATGGCGAATTTGATAAATACTAGCAGAAATCAAATTAAATAAGCAATTTATAATTAGGGCAAGTAGAAATTTGAAAGATAGATTCATTCATACTTGGAACTACTTAACATATATTAAATATATTTTTAAACTTTTACATTATTCACTCTTCATGGTCATGATCTTAAGCCCAATACGTACCTTGATGATGATTAAAAAGCAATTTGTTTTCGAAATATGGTATTATAAACTGTTGAGCTTCGGTAAGTTTTTAGCTATACGTTGGTTGTGGTTAAAATATTTCATGATTAACTGTTCATTAATGTTGCACTTAGTAGCAACAGGAGGGCTATTGGCGACGGACCTTGTATACTTGAACCACGGTCAAGTGACGTGGTGAATGAATGAAAATAGAGGTAAGAGCCAAATTTGGTTCTATGTTACTCCAAAAAGTTTGTACTTGTGATCTAGACATTGAAAAAAAAAAAAAAAAAAAAAAAAAAAATTGGTTGAAAAAAAGGGTCGAAAATAGAAAAGGATTACTAGGTTATCACAAGATCACATCACTCGTGTTTACAATTGAGTGTAAACCCTATAGGAAAAAAACGACCACAAGGGTACCTCGGAGCCATGATGCCCGTACTTACGTAAAAGTAAACCTCCTGAAGGGATCAAGTGATGAGGACATCACTTGAGTTGACACCCCCTTCTCCTAGCTTCTACACCATCCAAACGTAAGGACTTGGAACCTCGATAGATTCAACACAAATCGTCTTGCTACACAGCGAATCTTCAGCGGAATCTAGACTGGAATCCACGACGCAAACAATGTTGGCAATGAGCTCATGATCATGACAACTTAAAATAGTTCATATTTATGCTGAGGATGAGTAACGAAGTAATTGTTAATTAGTTCTCTCTGTTATTGAGAGATTTTAAAATGAAAATAAGAAACATACTCGGAAATTTTTCCAGGGTAAGAAATTACTTGATTATTTCTTAGCAATTGAAGTTGTGAATATTTCCTATGTGATATGCTATTTTAAATATGTTAAAATTATGATATTATTGAAATGTAATATCATTTTTGCACTTTTAATAAGGGACTGTGACATCCTTGTTTTATTGATTTTTACTATATTTTGTTATAATTTAAACTGTTGAGTGAGATAGTTTAGATCCATAAGACATGTTTAATCGTCTAAAACCATAATACCAGTTAATTTTTTTACCCTTTACAAAATTATCCAAATAAAATTTTAAATCTAATTTCCACGTACAGGGTTTTAAAACTTTTATTACTAAAATTAGCACAGCTAAGTTAGTTAGAAGCTAAAATCCATCAAATGTTTTTAGTTTTCCCTCTTTATATCTATCTATTTATTTATTTTTGGTCACCAAAAGATAACGTATTTAAGTAAAAATTACTGCATCACAGGAACGGTTTACTGGACTGTGTTATTTTTTACATCCCGTTTAGTGCACAATAATGAATTTGATATGTAAATTTAATATTAATTCTTTCCACTCACACATATAATACCGAAATTACAATGAAAATATTCAGATTTTATCTACAATTATAAAAAAGTGAACTTTTACAATATCCTGTTCTGTGCACAATGATGAATTGGGTAGGTAACTTTAATAATTAATTTTTCCACTCACACATATCGGTATAATTTATTTTGAAATTAAAATGAATCTTAAGATTTTATATCTACAATAATAAAAATGTGAAAACTACTGGTTAAGACCCTTTTTTTAATTTCAAATTAATAATACAAGTTTGTAGTACAAAAGAGGTGGGAATTCTTCGGGCGTAACCTTTGCAATATTTGAAGATGTTCAAATAATTCGCGAAAGATATGGAATAATTTTTAACATTGTTGGATCCCACATGTATATAAATTCTAAAAATAGCTTTTTGAGCGGTCGGCTTTAACAAAGTCCTTCGAGTCAAAGGCGGCGATTGGGAATTTGCAGTGGGAAGAGAGGCAAAAAATTTATAGTCAATAAAAAATAACGGGGATTTTGATAATAGACATTCACAAAATTTAGCTACGAAATATTAAGTTTTCGACGCTTTCTGCGCGAATTTGGACAGTGAGAAGCAAATTTTGACAATTCATTCTAGGGCGGTCCAACCAAAAAGACTTTGCCGCCCGCTTTGGAAACGCATTTTATTCAGGCAGGGCTACGTTATGTATGTGTGGTGAATTCGATTTATCACCTTCGTTTTAATTAACTCTTTTTAACACCAATTCGAATTCTCACGTTAAAAACCACTACCTCATTAACCTCTCGAGTCGAAGGAAGCTACTTATCCTCCCGAGCCCCAGTAGAGAAAACAAGAATATTCTGCACTTAATTAAGGGAAATTCTATTTTATTGAATTAAATGTAGTTCTACAAATATAATTAAAAAAAACAACAACAACC
>BMAW01109836.1:19114-37829 GCA_019974015.1 Nephila pilipes | reverse complement strand
AAAAAAAAAAAAAAAAAAAAAAAAAAAAAAAACGAAAATTCAGTTTGTCTGAAACCAGATGCATTTGAGTCAAATAGATTGGGGATTTCGCATGATCCTAGCTCGTCGCATTCCCTTTCCGCGCTTCATAACGCACACCCGCACTCTTCAGAGGTTTCCTGGTTAGGTATACATTGTATATCGCAAACTCGCTCAAGACGGCCCGCGTGCTTTTTAATGGCTCAACTTTCCGATTGTTTCTGAACAAGGATATTGAAAAAAAAATGTGACGATAGATGAGTCAATGTTCCGAGATATTCCCATAGTAATGTGGGATATGATACAAACGACTTATGATGTAATGTACTTCAATATTTTTCTATATATACAATAAAAGTTTAAATTTTTGTTCAGATTATCCAGTTCCACGACGCAGGTTAGCCGCGCCTACCAACTTACTGTGGTTTCGTTTTAATGCAGGTCTGTATTGTTTGAAATTTTGATTAATACTATTCAATACATATTTCAAAAAAAGAATAATATTACGCATGCATTATAACTAAATAGAAGTATTTCGAGGTATTAAAAAATGATCACTGATAATTTCATTTAAAAAAAAATGGCTGGTTTAAAAAAATAACAAATAATAATAATAATTTACTAAAATCCTTCTTGAGTTTACTCAAGACCATATTTTGTATCGTATTACACTACATAAACTGCTGTTTGTAGAAAATGCAACACCATGAAGGAATCATCAGAATCAAATGAAATTCGCAGCAAATGTCAATTATAGGATATTATGCAAATTAATAAAGTTTCAGAGCCATCGCGCGTGCGCGGCGCGCGCAGCGCCCTCTGAATTGATGCTGAAAGCGTATAAATAAAGTGCTGTAGCGGGACGTTGAAAAAAGTCTATGATTATTTGTTAGTGGCAAACGTTTAGTGAGACCTGAGTATGCCTCCACGACGGAAGAATAAGAAATTCAAGCAACTTACGGAGTTTGAACGAGGGAGGATAATCGGCCTTCGAGAAGGAGGATTTTCCTATCGCGCAATAGCAGCTCGTATGCAGCGGAACAGTTCCACAGTGATGCGAGTTTGGAAGCAGTGGACCGACGAGCACCGAACAACTCGAAAAACAGGCACTGGACGACAGAAGGTGACGTCAGAGCGCGATGATCGACACCTGCTCCGCATGGCGGTGAATGATCGACACCTGCTCCGCATGGCGGTGAATGATCGCACAGCTTCCTCCAGGCAGCTGGCAGCACGTTGGTCTACTGCTACAGGTGTACAATTGTCGGCTTCGTCAATTCGTCGTCGTCTGCTGCGCCGTGGATTGCGTGCAAGGGTGCCTTTATACAGGATTCCACTCACGGCGAATCATCGACGGCTGCGTCGGCAGTGGGCTCTTGAGCACAGAGACAGGCGAGCTGATTGGCACCAAGTTGTCTTTTCAGATGAATCACGCTTCAATTTGTGGACCCATGATGGCCGTGTTCGTGTTAGACGTTATGCCGGTCAACGCTGCCTTCCTGAGTGTATTATTGAACGACATAGTGGTCGAACACCCGGAGTTATGGTCTGGGGTGCGATTTCGTATCATGGACGATCCAATTTGATACGAATTGAGGGTAATCTCAATAGCAACAGGTACGTCCGTGAAGTGCTACAGCCCGAAGTCGTTCTTTTCCTTCAAGGCATCCCTGGAGCTATCTTTCAGCAGGATAATGCACGCCCACATGTTGCGCGGACTGTTCGAGACTTCTGTTCAGCACAACGCATGCAACTTCTTCCTTGGCCTGCTTATTCACCGGATATGTCGCCTATTGAGCACGTGTGGGATATGGTTGGTCGGCGTCTCGCTCGTGATCCGCGTCCTGCAGTTTCCAAAGACGAACTTTGGTTGCGCATACAAGCGATATGGAATTCTCTTCCTCAAGCAGATATTCAACATCTGTTTGACTCCATGCCACGTCGTATAGCAGCACTTATTGCAGCGCATGGTGGCTGCACCAAATACTGATTTCGGACGCTTAATTTGTTTCTTTTGTTTTGAAAATTTCATCATTTATTTGTATCAGTACAAGTCGTTTCTGCATTAAATTTCATTTGATTCTGATGATTCTTTCATGGTGTTGCATTTTCTACAAACAGCAGTATAATATGTAAGGGGAAATAAAAGTCTTTGTGAGATTGCTTGTGCTAAACAATATTTAATTAGGTGTTCAAAGCAATACAATTAATTATATTAAAAGATTTAAAATATAAAATAAGTTCCTCAGAGTCACATGTGCTTAATTTTTGTTTTAAAACAACGTATAAGTGTCTTTGTTTTCACTTGGCGTAGATTTCGACGTATTCATCCTCCTTGGCTACCCTTATTCACAATATATGCTACACATATATAAAGCACAAATCTCAACTAATTTCTATGGTGCTTCACGAAACGGTTAACCTCAATGCAGTAGTCTAACTACGGTGGAATTGCATTTTATGCATATTTCTGTTAAGTATAAATTCTTTAATAATTAAAGAAATAAACATTACGATAATTAGGTAATAAGAAAACAGCGTTTACAAAAAAGTTTGATTCATAATACCCAGTTATAAGAGGCTAAATTGGAATAAAAATTCCATTTTTCACAAGAAAGTGGGAAGGAATCTGATCTCCTTGTTCCTAATCACTGATACTGCTAAGAATGGATTGCACATTTACTTATTTTAATATACATTTCTTTTACAATTATAATTCACCAGGAAAAATAATTCCTTTTTAAATTACGAGGCTGGTTCAAAAAGTACTTGCATTTGAAGACAGATCGCATCATTAAGGTAAATTGTTGTTATCATTGGGTGCTGCTATCTGTTGAACGATGCCGAAAGAAATTTGACATTGATTCTTGAGTTAGTTTTGATTTGATAGTCATTTGCTGTCAAATAAAAATTTGATTGCTGCCGCATCGAGTTGACGTTATTTCGCACTAAGTTCTCACCATCTGTCAAATATGGATTCATCAATACGCACCGGAAACCAAGCAACAATCAAAACAATGGGTTGTTTCCGGAGAATCTGCTCCAAAGAAGATCAGAATGATCTCATCGGCTGCAAAAGTTATGAAGAATTTTTAAAGGCGCAAAATGCTTCTTGATCACGAATATAACTGAGACTTAGACAGCTGTTCAGTGAGTCGTGATACTTACTAAAAACAAACAATTTTCGATGCTACGAGCGCCATCTTTTGGACTTTCTGAATGACTTATACATTTCACTTAAAAAAAAATTAAAATGCTAATTTTTAAATTTTAAATAATCGGTTACTGAAGAATTTCGTGACGAATCAATAATCTTTCAACTTATTCCTAAATTTTAACATTTTGATTCATCGATTTTTGAGGGATACAGAGCAACAAAGACTATCATGCCTAAATTTTTACATTCCTTTTACATCTAAATTTTTTTTAAATGCATAATCATTAGTTTTTGATTTATTGTTTATTAACGTCGCCCTTAGTAGCAATTCGAGGCCTAATGCGGACTCATCTTGTAATTTTAAACCTGATCAAGTGACGAGGACAACACTTGAGTTAGTATCCCACTGCATAAACTTTCACACACACAAGAAAGAAGTGGAATTTCGACAGATCAAATGTGCATCAGTCTCGCTACACGACGGGTCTTCAGTGCATCAGGATTCGAACCCATGACTAGACGGAAAGAACGCCGACAGCGAACTCAAGAGCATAAGCATTTGGCTGTCGAGGCCACACAATTTCTAAATGAATTTAATAGAAAATTTACGTTGTAGATCACATAGTTCTCATCTCAAAATAGAATAAAGGAAACTAATCAAAATACATTATTCAAAACAAATCAATAGTTATCAAATACGTCCTATTATCTATTACATAAAAAATAGAATTAAGAATTCTAGGCGGCCGGCAGGTATTGTTTCAGTTGAGATGCGGATTCGAGTCCCATGATACCACTTGTAGCAAGATTAAATCTGACGGAGTTTTAATCGCAGTAGTGTAGAAATGAAGTGCCAACTCTAGTGTCGCCCTTGTCACTTGACCGTGGTTAAAAACTAAAAGGTCCCCGTTAATAGTTATCGTGTTACTTTTAAGAGCGAAGTTAATAAATAACCAATCAAAGAATTCTAAAATATTGTTAAACAAAAATTGAAGTAACATATTCCATTTTCAATATCGTTGAGAGAGCCCTTTATTTCTAAAAAACTAATTTCTACGGTTGCAATTTTTTGTCTGTAAGTTTTGAAGATTGATAGCTATTGTTAATTTAATTATTCCAAATTTATGGAAGATAATCAAATCTGTTACACAAAATGGATACAATGAATATATATTATGAAAAAAGGAACCACTATTAACATTGAAGTAATGATGTAAGGTGCTGCCTTGCCAGAAGGGCATTCCACTGAATTTAATTACAGTCATTAGTCTATTTACTCTTCCTGCAACTGCATGTGAATACATTTGATTAATAAAATTCGCCTGTATTAAGCAGTACTATTAAAACATTCCTTTCCCCTAAAAGTGAATTTACTGTATTTAAAAGAAAGAATACAAATGACAATCTTTATCGTCACTACAGGTAACTTATCAGCTGATAAAATAAGTAATACGGTACCTGTTAAATCTATAGCCTTTGGGTTTAGGTTTTTAATAAGTCGAACAGAAAGTGTACAATTGTGAAGATATTGAATGGGATTGTTTTCCATCAATATATAATTGTAGCTTTATTTCAAATAATGTCTTCAAAAAAACAAGATGTAGCAATGAAAGAATAAATACTAAAGGTATGGGAAAATTTTAAAAAACATTTTTGGCACTGCATTTGCACCTTTGGATTGCCTGCTATTGTGCGCTCACTGTGTATGGTGGCTGCGGTAGCCTAGTGGATAAGGCAGCGGACTGGTGGCCGGTGGTTTTCGTCGATACGTAGGTTCGAGGCTTGATGCCGCTAAAGAACCGCCGTGTAGCCGGGGCTGATGCATGTTAAATCTGTCGGAGCCCAAAGTCCACCCATTCGCGAGGTGTGGAAGTTAGAAGAGGGGGTGACAACTCAGGTGTCGTCCTCGTCATTTAACTGAAGTTCAAATTTACGAGGTCCATCGCCAATAGCCCGTGCTGCTCCCAGAGAAACGTTAATAAAACCAAACACTGTGCATGTTCGTGGATACTATAACGAAGTAGAGAGCCATTGACCTTGGATTGAATTAAAGCAGTACTATACTTTATATCAGTGGTTCCCAACAAGGGTAGTATTGCCCAACCCTTGGGCAATACTACCTTGTGCCCAGGGGTTGGGTTTTCTATTCAGCACCACAGTTGAGGGCCAACTACCATCCCCTGGTCGATACGTGCAAGAGCGCACTGAAAAGGCTGATTAGTACTAAAATTCATTGTTTGATTTTGTTAACATCGCACTAGAAACAACAAGAGGGCTATTGGAGACGGACCTCTTAATTTTGAACCTCGGTAAAGTGACGAGGATGACACCTGAGCTGGCACCCCCTCTCCTAACTTCCACACCACGCCAACGGGAGAACTTTAGAACAGATTTAACGTACGTCAGCTCTGGCTACTTTAGTGGCATCAAGGCTCGAACCCATGACTCGACGGAAACCACCGGTCGCGAGTCCGATGCCTTAACCACAGGCTACCGCGGCACCGATTGATTTTTATTAACGTCTCGTTTTGAAGCAACATGAGGGCTATTGTCGACGGACCTCGTAAATTTGAACCTCGGTCAAGTGACATGGGCGATACCTGAGTAGGTACTTCCCTCTATCTTCCACACCGCACTAACGAGAGGGCTTTGAGACACGACAGATTTTTCGTGCATCGGCCCCGGCGGGTCTTTAGTAGCATCAAAGATTGAATTAATGACTCGACGAAAACCGCCGGCCGCATCCTTAACCACTAGGCAACCGCGACCCCATGGGGATACTTGGAGCATCGACAGATTTGACGTGCCTAAAAACCATCGAGCATTTAATTCAACAAATAGTTGTAAATGTTTTCAACACGTTTACGACGGCGCTTAAATCCGGTGTCTAGCATTTGAATGTTTATCAGATGATGTGTACCACTAACAATTTAGTTTGTTTAGTGTCTAGAAAAAAAAACTCCATATAGTTGAATATTAAAATAACGAAAATTCAACGTATAATAATTGAAAAAGTAAGATTTATCTTATTTCAACTCAATATTATAAAATTAACTTTCAGTTAACAATTTCATGGCGCGATTCGGTGGGCTTATGTTGTCGGATCCCGAATTTTCAAACACATTCAAATGACGAGGACAACAAATGAGAGGGCACTCGATTCTTCAACCATGACTCTACGCTTCGACAGTCAGGACGATATGTGAGTAGGTACCTTATTCACCTCTTATTTCTATTCCAAATTCAGTAAGTATTGTGAGCCTTATTTTGCCACCAGTTGATGAGTGATGGATTCACGACTTGAATCAAATATCGGCGCCGGCAATTAACGGGCTACGTCGGGCCTGTATAACCGAATGTCGAAACAAAATCGATTAATTAAAATAGTTGTTCCACATGTCATGGGATGTGACATTTACTGCATTCCATATAATTCAGGTTAAACGCCTTACTGTGGTCAGAAAAGATTGTCTCCCATATTATGTGATTTCTTTAAAAGAATATAATATCTCTCTTAAAGGTATACCTAAAAACTCATTATGAGACTCGACGAGAAAAAAGATAAATCAAGCAAGCATACAAAACAATTATATATATTTAGTATACATAAAAATAATATAAAATGAGCAAAAATATTATATCAAAATTAAGTGTTTCACCCTTTTGAGCAAACAACTTTAACAAAATATATTCTTATGAACAGCTTATTCATCTGTAATTTTTCCCCCAACAGATGATTGACTTCTTTGCGAGACTTCTGTGGAATGATTCCGAGTTGTGTTTCTAACAGATGTTATTTTTTGAAGAAGTATTCATTCATCTGTGGTTTTTTCAACAGAGGGCCGATTTCTTTTTGACACTTTTTTGGAATGATTCTGAGTTGCTTTTATTAAAACAGATCTTATTTTTTGAAGAATCCAAAATCCTACAGCTGAAGCTGATATGATGGCACCAACAATGATAGATATGAAGGAGACTATTCCCACGAAAATAAGGCCAGCAATTGCAATAATCGAACCTGTAATGAAGCGTTCAACAAATGCATTTTAAATAGGCGAACACATGCCAATAAACAATAATTTATTAAACAGTTCAATATATAACATGCAGTAGTTTCAGAACTATATTACTTTTCTACAGGCCTCTATGATTTCAGTATTGAGAAATAAAGCTACGCAAGAAAAAATAAAACAATATGAATTACTGTCCCCATTTTATTCCTATGGAAACCCTATGCTATAGTCTAGTTTAGTATTTCTCCACTTTTTTTTACTATGCCCCCATAAGCCTTTTAAAAATTCTTATGCCTCTACCCCATTATATATATATATGTTAAAAATTGGCAATATTACTAATAAATACATCATTTATGCTCTAAATGAGTCATTTTCCTAAATCCTTCTTGCCCCCCTTAAGAACCAAATTGGCCCCTTGTGGGCATAGGCCCCACGTTAAGAAACACTGGTCTAGTTAACATTATAATATGACCCTGAGTAGTCTGAGTGCTAAATATTAGAAATGTAAGAAAAATAAACTGATCACACAAAGGGACAAGCTTTAGTGAAAGCCTAGTTGTAATTTTAGAGAATTAGCATTTTTATTCTTTTATAAGCTGCTACTTTTTTTAATCAGACCACAATTCTAAAGTATATTTAACCCATGAAGAGTAAATAATGTATACTTTTAGGAAATTATATATTAAGAAAGTAATGTCACTTAATAGTAACATCAAAGCAATTGCTCATTATTTTTAAAATAATTTTTTTTCTATGAATGTTAAGCAAATATTTGTTTTTGAGTGACATTCTGAAACTTCTGTATTATTTAAATATTTTTTTATAATAAATATTTTGACTTTTTGTAAAATCATAAATATTTTCAATTAACACAAATTTTGTATAGTTTAAAATAACTTACTAATGATTTTAAATGAATGATTTCACAAAGAATTTTCGAGTATTATTTTTTCTAATCCAACTACTTTAGCATAATAGGGAAACAAACATATAAAGAGACAAAGAAAATTATTATTTGTAAGATATGTGAAGGAGTATCCAATTTATATTATTGGAAACTATTGATCACAACTAAAGATTATAATACCATTAGTGATGGATGTATGCAGAATTTTTTTTGTCATTAGTAAATATATTCAATTTAAATGGTTTTAAGAAATATTTTAACAAATTTTGGTTAATCCAGATTACCTTCCCCTTCTTCCAAAACTGCTATTTAATATAGCACTGAATCAAATGTATCATTACAGATAAAATTACAACAAAATAACTAATTTTAAATGTTAATAAAGTTAGAAAAAATTCTAAGTCATGATTTTTGAAAAGTATATGAAACAGACATTTTTGATGATGAATTACATACTCAGCGAATCAGAAAAAAAGACTGACAATAAACCACAATAACAGTGAGTAAATAAAAATAAAAATGAAATAATAATAATAATAATTACTGGGAGAAAAGATATAAGAATGAAAAAACTATTTAATAAGAACAGTCAAAAGAGAGGGGGAAAAATTCATTCAGCACAGATGCGATTTAATTTTCTTGTCGAATAGAAAGGTAAAATGGTTAGTAATATAAAAGAGGAAGAAAACATTTTAAAACTTTCAAAACAGGAAAATGTTTTCATGACTGTAAATGAATTCCATTGTTTTGAAAATGTGCAATAATCAATATAAGGAAATTAAAGTTGCAACAACATAAATTCTTTGATTGGGAAAATGCTTATTTTTAATAAATAAAAAACAAAGAGAGTGTGCTAGGAATGTTTTTACAGAAATGTACATTAAATCATTAAAGTTTCCTCAACACATGTTGCTAATTTGCACATTTAATTTATTAAAACAAATTAAATTTCAATTGTTATGCAAGACTGACAGTATTCTCTTAAAATTAAAATAATTTTCTGAAAATATTACAAAAATCCTGCACATTTGTAATGTTTCTTGCACTGATTTTACAATCTTGCACAATAAGTTTAAAAATAAAAAACTATTTTTAGTATTAAGGCTTTAATTTACCAGCCATTTCGATTTCATGAGCATAATGTTAATTCTATGAAATGTCTACTTCTTACTCACACTTAGACTACCCTATTTGAATGGCATACAAAATTAATATTTCCCTAAGTCCCTCCCCCCTCCGAAAAAAAAAAAAAGGTTTTTGCAAAATTACATTTATCTCTCAGTTTTTAAAAATATTTGCAGATCTATTTTAATGATTTGCTAGTAAGTTTTCCAATGTTTAAAAAAATATTTTAAATTACAGTTTTTAACATTTGATAACATTATCAGTCATGTAATAATCTAAAAGCAATTCAGACATAGGGATATAAAATTCTACATGTATTTAAAACAGTGTAGTCTAAACAATGATTAAAAAAAAGCATTAATATGTACCTAAACCTAAATAAAAGGGCTTGAAAAATTATTATAAACTATCAAATAAAAATACATAAGCCTACCTTCAATACAAAGGAAACATAGTAATGCAATGAAAAGAGTCACAAAAGTGAATCCAAGAAAACATAAGAAAGGAATGGCTGAGAACATTCCAACAGCAATTATACCAGTCAATATAAAAGGATGGTTGGTAGCAAATTTCTTCAGGTCATTTGAATACTGAGGTCCACAAATGTTTTGCAGAACAGTGTCCAAACTATTACATAGATTATTCAATTGTTGATTCATTTCCTCCATGGCCATTTTTCTTGAAATAAATGTTTGTGAATTTTAATATATCAAACTTTAATAAATAAAAATTACAGTAATAATTCAAAAATACATTTTAATATCTTTTATCTTTCTTTCAATCCTATCAGAGGCTAAAATAATGGATGTAAAAATCAAATATTATGGTATCATATAACATTCCAAATTAATACCCCTTTTGAATATTATATTAATTTTAATATAATAAATATGAAAGAAAAATTTATACTAATTTAAAATTACAAGATAGAACAAGTGAAAAATATACCAAAATAGTCATGAACTACACCAACAATCCAAGATAAAGAAAAGCAAATATTTTTTCCAACTACACCAACAATCCAAGATAAAGAAAAGCAAATATTTTTTTCAAGGGATTCTTTCAGAGAAATTAAGTATATAGATATCGATTTTTAATAAAATAGTATAATTTAAATTTATATTTAAAGATAAATAATTTGGATCAGGTACTTTAAAACAGCTAAATAGATAAGATTCTTTATGAGACATTAACCATTGAACTTAATTATTTTTATACATAATAAAAGGAAAATTTAATTTTGGTAATTGAACTACACATCCTAACATTTTGTTGTATGTAAACAACAATAAATATTGTAATGAAAAATAATTCAATTTAAATATTTTGTAAGAATTATTGAATTTCAGCAATGGACTTTTTCGATCTATGTTTTAAATCAATATCTATAAAAAGATATATTACAATCTAGGAAGGGAAATGAAAACTACATAGTCTTAAAATAAGATATTTCAAGAAGTTTTTTACCATAAAATTAAAGAAATATTTTGAATAAAGATAGAATAATTAATATAAACGCCAGCATAAAAGCAAAGTAGATTTTTGAATTTATATCTGACAATCGAAGATACTTTTCAGAACATATTGCAAAAAGAATGGTTCCATATCAGGCTTATCTATACCAAGTAAATATTACAAAAAAATTCCAGAAAAGTTATATGCAAAGAACAGATTTAGCCACCCAAGGTGCGCTTTTTTAGCAATTATTATTAAATTACTCAATTAAATATAAGAAAGTAAATGATGAAATATTGAGAGATGGACAACAGTAAACTTTTCTGATATTAAAATGAAAGGAAACATTAATTATTAAATTGTAATTATTATTGAAGCAAATGATAAAAAATTGAAAAGTGATCTGGTACACTAAAATGCTCCACTTAAAATATTGCCCCTTGGGTGGTTAATAAATTGTTAATGGATATATTTTTCTGCTTATGAAAATTAAGGAAAGGTGTGTGATAATTCTAGATTAAGTTAATTCTTTATCTGAGAAAGAATAGGGTATACAGTTAGAGAAAAAAGCATTGTACCCCATATATAAGCACAGTTTTGTTGAATAAGAAATATAAAATACAAAAATGATTTCATTTATATAATTCACATTTTTAACTTAAGAAAAACATTTTTTTCTTTTACAAACGAAACATACACACACAAATATAAACATTTAAAATGTTTTATAAGTAATTATCCACGTAAAGATAAAAATGGCACATATGATGCTGTATAGAAATCTAGGCATGTCAGGTTGTTCTGAGAAATTCATTTAGAATAAATTATGTGCATTTGAATACATCAATTACAATTTTTTTTTTTTCATTTGAAAAGTGAGCAAGTAAATTTTAACAGTGATACCTAACATAAAATATATATGAACTTAATTGGCATTTTTAATACAAAAAGTACATTTCATGTTTTATAAAATAATTAACAGATTATTGTAATAAAATTTTGAAATACTTTTTTTCATAAACTTTTCAATAAGTCAGAATTTAATTCAATAAGTTTAGCAAGATTTGGTGATTTCAAAATTTTTAATTCACTTGCTTTTTTTGATAAGTTAAATGATATCAATTGATCACTACTTTGGTTTAAGAGTTTATTTAGAGAAAAATTTCTCATTTTAAAAAAATAGCCATTTTTTTCAAAAAAAAAAATTGTTTATTTTCAAAACATTTTTATTGATAAACTCTGAATAATTATTGAAAAGCAGCATTATAGTAAAAATAATGGTACATATGATTTTTGAATCATAATATTTGTTTTATGGATAGAATATCTAATAATTATTCATTAAATATAATTCAGATAAATAAGAAATAATACCTCACACATTCATAAAAAAAATACTTATTTGAATCTGTCTAATTTACGATCTTTTTTTTATTTTATCATTTTAGTCATTAAATTATCAGTAGCTGAAGAGGTTAAAATTTGAATATTACATATTTTAAATTTAGAAATTTAAAATTAAATATAAATTTAAAACATGTTTAATTTAATAAGTTTATTAATGTTTCATGATTAGTTACCTTTAAATAATTCTTTTCTGCAATATCTTAACCCATAATAAGGATATAATATAAACAATACGTTATCAGCTTAAAATGAAAACGCTTTATATTACTGCAAATTTACTGAAATGAGTTGACACAAAATATATAAAATTTTTTTCAATAAATCATGAAACATTTAAAAATACACGCACTGTGAATATACATCAAATATTATTTTCAAAAAAATATAATTAAATCCGATCCGATCCCAGATTTGGTTGTTTTCTTGTCAAACAATCAGAAAATGCAGCATAATTACTGTCAATACGGTTGTCAGCTAGTAAAGGGGGGAAAGTCTCAGCATTTAGGAAAAATATTTGAAATCGAACAAAAGAAAATTGTATGTTGCTGATAAGAGTTAATTTGTCATGCTTGAAAGGTAAACAGATAATACAGCGCCTCAATCTTACCGCTTCTTTCTCTTGAAAATTTATTTTTTATATATTCTACAATTCTGAATAATTTCCCAGTTGTTAAAACAGATTATTAACATTCCGAAAATAAATAAAACAGAATGAAATCTAGAATAATGAATTAGCATGATTGACATAACTGATGCGACACTGCAGAAAGCTTTACTTACTTCTCCGAAAACAGAAACAAAAGTAGCAGGAAAAAATCTACATATTTTCAATAGCCCAGTATGAAAGTTGACATTTAAAGTTGAGTTGTAATTAAATGTAAATGTTATGATGAATAATTTTAAAAGTGGTGAAAATTTTTTAAAATTAAAATGAAAACAAAGTTATTTTATTATTCAATTTTTTTTCAGTGATAAATATAAATAAATAAAAATATATTAGAACTGCTTTTTATGTTTAATTTTATAAGGTTTATTTTCTAAAGCTTAATTTGAGAATTAAATTAAAAAAAAAGGAATAAATAAATGTCTGAAATTTTCTTTTTTGTGGATTTCAAAAAAATTAAAATTTTATTGAGTTTCCATTAATGGCAGAAGAAAAGTACAAAGCTGGATAGAAGAGAATTGAGACTGATGAAGGGGTTTGTTTTAATTTTCATGACAGTTTGGCAGATGAAAACACGGAAAAGTAAGCCAAAGCAATTTTTGTAAATAATTTTTGTGTTTCCTTGATCTTCCGTCCTCTGTCAGAAAAAAAATTAATTCCTTTCTTTGACACGTAAGATTGTGGCGTACTTGTATTTTATTTGAGAAATATGTGTGAGTCGATTCTCCGTATGTTAAAGAAATTTTTGGTTATAATTTTTTTTTTCTGAGAATTATTTACACCATACGTAATGTGCTTACATTATAATGCATTATTAAATTACCAAATCAAGTATTGTAAACTATGAGTTAAAAGTAAATAAATCGATTGTATTGCAATGAACTTATCTATAAATGAATGCTATATTTAGAAGTATTAATTATATCGATTAAGATTTATTTATACTTGATCTATTTTTAGAAAGACTTCGCAAAACGTTTTTAGATTAAATTATAGAAACAAACTGTATTTGCTTCAATTATCACTGTATATAATTTTTGCTGTATTAATATACCTAATATTTAAAATCGAATGGTGGTTATTGATGAGTTTCTAATAGTTAAATTATTGACTTTTAATACACTGAACCGTAAATAAGATGCGATCATTGATTATTTTTGTTCAAATTTTTTTTCAGATTCCGATTGTTTCGAGATCCAATATTTATGAATCATGCAAATTTCTAGTGTTCATGTATTAGTAGCCTGGCCAACCAATACGTGAACATAATATATAAAATGGGATTATTTCTCAACAGTTGATTAGCAATATTTTCATACATTACTTTTAAAATATTTTCTTTTGAATGCTAACATATATTTAAACTGAAATCATGGTTCAAAAATATCAATCTCCAATCAGGATTTATAAGTATCCTTTTGAGCTTGTCATGGCTGTAAGTAATGATTTTTTTACTATTCATAAGCATATTTCTGGTTTTTTTTATGGCAAATAATATCACTTCAGTAAATTTTTAATTCCTATTGATTAAAATATATAACATAACAGTTGTATTTGTAAATTGTTAAGAAAGATAAGCAGTGTAATGTAATCTAAGTATAAAATATATAGCTGGTATTGACTGATATTTTATTACTACAAATTGAAATCTTTCTCTTAGGCAATAGGTGTTAATAAATGTAAGTCTGTTTTGAGTATATATGTACCTATCATTGAGTAATATAAAATAAATATAATTTGAATTAGCTGAATGATGAATTAGAAATTTTCCTATCTTTTAAAGATAATTTTTGATTTAAGAATATCATTCATACCATAATCATAATAGAAATGCTTGATTATGTTTTTCGACATAAGTTTTTTATTTTTGAATATGTATTTTTTGTTTGATTTGTGATAAGTTTTCACTATGAAAATTTAACGGATACCATTGATGACAGATTGGATTCAGTCAGTGTGGTTGATATTGTCAATGTAAAAATTTAAAATTTTAAGCAATGTTTTAAAAAAATTTGAGAAAATATAACTGTTCAAATCGGGAATTGAGTTCCCCTAGGAGATTGGCGACTTCCTAGATAGGTTGCCAAACGTGCGTGACTTAAGCATTGAGTATGCTTAGGTTTACCATGACCTAAAATGCCAATTATCGCTCCCAAAAGATGCTAATGCTTCCAAAAGTCGCCAATCTCCTAGGGGACACCCTATACCCGATTTGAACCAATATAACTGTAAATTTAGATTATTTTTAATAACCTATAAGTACAGTAATTCAGGAGGAAAATAACTATTATCTTAAGATATGAATAATTATTGAATAACCATATTTATTATTTCTATTATATTTATTACTTTATGTGTTCACTATTATTATTTTTATAATATCACATCATGTTCATTCTGGAAATGTTTTGAGAGCAGTCCTTTTTTCCTGCATTTTTATCCACCCTAGTGTCCTGTGTGTCTTTTTGTTAATATATTAACTGTCAATGTCAGTAAGGTTAGCAGAAATTGTTTTACCTGTTTTTTAAAAGAAAAATTCAATATTACATAAATTGAATTCTGAGTTTTTTCTGCATTTTGTTCATTGTTGAAAATATTCATACTCTTTCTCAGTTTTTGTTTCCCACCTTTTTACAAATCTGAAATGAGCATGTTAATGAAATAGAATCGATATAATTTATTATAACACATGTATTCAATTCAGAAATCCTTTTTTTCTTAAAATATGCACATCTGAGACATTTAATTAAAAATCTGCTCCAAGTACATGAGGATAATAATTAGTAATTTTTTTTATATTGCGTATTATGTTTAATATTCAACATTAACACTGATTAGAAACTATTTGATGTATTATATGTGGTTTTAGGAAAAAATTATTTATGTTGTGTTCAAGATTCATGTCAATACGTATAATAGTGGCTTAACTTGTTATTAATAAACTATTGAATTTATAAAGAAAAAAAATTACTTAAGTAGGAAAAGAGGAAGAAAACTTTTATTAATACATTTTAGATTATTTGCTTATTTATGTCTTTTATTAAGCATTAACCTTTAATCAATTTATGTACCCTACAATTTTATATAATCTAAACTGTTTTCTACAATCATTTTAAACACTTCTGTCCTTTTACCGGTTTATTTTCTACAGGTAAGTATAGGCTTTACTACCCAAGGCATTATAGCGATATTTTTCTTTTCCTATGAGTTTTACTGTCTTTGGTAAACGCAGGTGACACCTACCTTTTGAGATACCATAGTCTTCTCTATTTTCAACCCTCCTCATCTACCGATTTTTATTTTTTTTCCTTTTCTTCAAACATCTGGATCATAGTTACATCTTGTTTGGAACCACATAGCTATATCTGACTCTTGTATTATCACTCATGCACATTTAAGTATTTCTGTTTTGAAATATAAAAAAGCTAACATGTTTTCATGGAAATAATTATTTTATTTTTCTTTTTAAACTTTTGAAAATATAATTGTTTGTTAATATTGCGCAAGTTAATTTTATTAAGATATCTGATTTTTTTTTTTATAGAATTTCATCAGCTTAATTTTTGCTGAAGACAGGCATTTTTTTTTTTTTTTTGCTGAGATACAGTATTTGCTCAGAGGTCAAATGCTATTTATTTTGTTGCCAAAATGGGAGATATTTATTATTCTGTAATGGCCTAACATGGTATCTGAATAGATCAATATATATATATATATAAATCTACCTTTGTATTTATTTTTTTAATGAATGGCAAATGAAGTAACAAAATGGCTCAGTCGCACCACTTTTAAACTATTTTTTATTAATAAAGCAAATAAGAAATAATTTAAATT
Organism: Nephila pilipes; assembly: GCA_019974015.1. Taxonomy (NCBI): domain Eukaryota; kingdom Metazoa; phylum Arthropoda; class Arachnida; order Araneae; family Nephilidae; genus Nephila; species Nephila pilipes. The sequence goes on along the minus strand of BMAW01109836.1, from coordinate 21,246 downwards.
ACATGTTATTTTACTAAATTATACTTCTGTGTAAATAAAAGAAATAAACAAGCTGGCTTAAAGTAGTTCTGAATAATATCTAATCTAAGATAAATTTGGATTGAGAGCATTTACTGCTCAATTCAGCCTGTTGCTTTATTTTCCTGTGTAAAATTCAAATCAAATGGAAAAAATAAACTTTAATGAAATAGTAGCTATTAATAATAATAATAAATTCTTTGTTAATATGTAAGACATGATATATATTTACATTCATAACATTACTGTGGGGTAGGAAGGAAGAAAATTGTGTATTCTGTTTTCATTACAGTTTTAATTTCCTCCCATTTTTCATCATATAGATGGACTCTTTTCCAATTGTGTTCTATTTTTATTATTTAGCTTTCTAGTATGTTTTTTTTTAAGAAAAAGGCCAAAAAGTTAAGTTGCAAAATAAGGACAAAGTAAGATAAAGATAAAGCCTGAAAGTATGCTTCAGATTATTTTCCTTCTTTTTCACCTCCTATGAAATTGTAGAGGGCAGCATTGTATGCAATGGTGCTAAAGAATACTATTCACATACATATGAACTGGACAAAGAATTTAATATAAATACATGGAAAGAAGAACAAATAGACTAATTCCTTGTCTCCTAGGGAACATTAATTGACAGTATAACAAATTAGTTGCTTATATCTTGAGGAGTTGATCATCAAGAATCTAACACTCTACTCCACACTGTTACATTCTTTCAATGTGCTCCTTATTTCAAAGAACCAAAAGTAAACCAACAGAGTTTGTTTCAACTTCTCACTTTGTACAAAAGAATAAGAAAACAGGTGAGGGAAAACTAATTATTCAAATGCTTATCTGCTTCATGACAAGCAGAGCATTGGTGCAAGAAATCCTACATCAATATTATTAATGGAAACAAAAAATGACATATCAAGGGAAACAATTTTATTTTGTAATTTAATTCTGTAAATGGTGTGGTTTGGAGACATGTAAATAAAAATGCATGTAAAGTACTGGGCTTTAGAATGCAAGCTGAGCAGAATATGTCACTTCTAAAAGATAGATTTGTAAATTCATAAACAGGTGGTGATTGCATAATTCTTCTGGAAAGAAGCCTTTTTCTAAATATTGTTATATAATTATATATTTTTTACAAAAGTGTTCTTCAGAAATTTATTTCACTTGAACAAAAACTATGCTATTTATATTTTAGACTATTTACCTGTTGTAAATTTGAAATTTTCTGTTATTTTTTCATAAAAAGTAACTTTTATAAAATAATGCTCTTTATTTAGCAATTTTCAAATGATATTAATCTGAAATTTCCTGATGATTAAAAGTATAAAGTGTAAATTATAGTTTAATTTTAAACAAAATATGAATATCAGTTTGTTAATACTTTTTTTTATCTCGTATCTGTTTTTAGGCATATGAAAAACGTTTTCCAACATGTAAAATGATACCAGTCTTCCTTGGTAGTGATACCACATATGAATATAATAGTGAAGATGGGGCTGTGTACATCATTGAGAGACGCTGCAGATTGAATGTTGAAGCTCCATATCTTTTAAAAAAAGTACTTTTTTAAATGATTTTCCATTCTTAAATAAAAATCGTAATTTTATGTAATCTCTTTTTTTTTTTAAAAAAATGGGATGATGTGTTAACAAGATCATATACAAATGTAAATAAACTGTGCTGACATTCTGGTCACATTTATTAAAATAAGCAGATTTCAACAATGGAATTGAATGAACAATGTAAATATTGTTATTGTGTATTGAATTTTCAGTATAAATATACTATATATTAGTTGAACCGGTATTGACCTGATTGTATGATATAGTTTGACTCTTTCCTAATTGATTTTTAGTTCCTGCATTGAATAAATTACAGTTGTGATAAATATTTATGTATAAAGAAATAATTGTTGGATCGATTTTATATTTGGATTATCAGGTTTTTTTTTTATTAATTAATGTTCTTTGATTATTTTTCAGATAATTGGGGTGGATGTTGTATATTTTATTCAGAAAAATACACTTGATAGGCGAGCTAGAACCTTAAAAATTGAAGCATATAATGAAAGTTTTGCCAATAGAGTTATAATAAATGAAAACTGTCTTTATTCTGTAAGT
>BMAW01109831.1:16970-34966 GCA_019974015.1 Nephila pilipes | reverse complement strand
CAATTATAATAATTTAAAGAAAAGAAAACCAAGTTCAGTACATAGAAATTATTTCCACCGGTGGTACAAGGAATTTGAGGGATTTTGTGTTTATATAATCAAGTTACCACGTTTTTGAACTTGATTGTTAAAATATTTTAAATAATTACTTAGCCTATCAAAAGATAGAACTGAAGGTGATTTTTATACAATATTAATAATGAATAGTAGTAAGCCAAAAATATATAATATTGCAGCATTAGTAATGTATGCAGTTGAACACATTTTAAAATAATATGAATTAAGTTTAGTGTGGGAAAAATGGAAATGTTTCCATGTAATAAATACAGTTGTTTTTGATTTTTAAAATAAGGATTTCTATTATAGGCTTTGAAAGAAAAGAAAAGTCTCATTTTTATCATTTCAAATGAAATTTCTTTTCCTAAAGATTGTCACTCTAGGTGTTTTTAGTTATTTTTGCTCAGTCAAGGGATTAAACTTGCATTTTAGATCAAAAGTATTGCAGCATTAAAAAGTGAAACCAATTGAAGTTTTAAAGACAGATTGCTTTGTACTCACTGAAAATACATTTTAACAAGCTAAAATCAATTTCCTTTTAAAATCGGTATTTTTCTTGTTAGTAGCTTTTGATGTACAAATATTTCTACATATTATCCTTAAAAAGATTTTATTTACTGTCATATGTGCATTACCTAATTGTTTAGGAGAATGTTTTTAATGTGCTGACTTATGCATGTTGCCTGAGTTTCTAATAATATTGTTCAAATAAAGAGAATAAAAATGGATGACGAAGCCAATTACGTAATAAGTAATAATTTTTCCTTGTGCTTATGATTTTAATTATGACTCATAGTTTATAAATAGTTTTCTCTCTACAGTACATCAATTACCATTAAATATTGTGCTTGCATTTTCATTCTTTCATTTTATTATTTATAAAAAAAAAAAAAAGCAAAGTACTGTAATAAATCACTGTAAGAATATCAGCAAAAGTGTTTTAATAATGAGAAAAAAAATTAATATACATAGATTTTTAAATGATTTTGTAGATTATGTTACTTTTATCGTCCCAAGGATTATTTGAATTTGATTTTCTCGATGTTAAATTGTAATTTCTGGCAGAGGATGAGGTAGGTAATCACTTTGGACAAATTTTTGATCAATAAGAATTTTACTTTTTTAAAACAGAATTTTCCTATTTGAAAATCCCCCACTCTAAATTCCTTTTGTAAATATACTGAACAAATATATAGTAATAAAAAAAAAGAAAAAATTGCTGAAATATATTATTTCAATATTTATTGTGGGGATAATCTCGTAAGTTTATTACTATTTCTTTTTAATCAATATCAATTTCATTAAAAAATTATATTTTTATATAACTAATTTGTATTTTAATTCGCTTTTAAGTATTTTTATTCATTATTTATGTATGAACAATTGTAAGGAGCATTATTTTTGTCATTAAGTAGATGTAGATTGTTGCTTCGGTTTTGCTGTTTTATTTATGCTTAGGAAGGAATGTTTACTTTTATTAAATTTAAAGTCATTTAATTTTTAGGGCAGGATTTTTTTTCAGTTTTTCGAGAATTTTTTTTTAAAAATAAAAAGGAAGGTGGCTGTGGCTGCTTTTTCGTGCATGTAATTTCACTCCCATTACAAGGCTATGAGAAAGTCTTAATTTTTAATTTCTAATGAATTTTCCTATTAACTTCCAAGTTATTCTATATTTTTGCTTTATATTATTTTAATGAGGAGTATGAATTTTAAGTTCCTGAAAGCAACATTTATCATATATGGTTCCCTATACATTAATTTTATGTCAATTTGTAAATAATATATGCAAAACTCATATATATATATATAAAATTTAATTTTTGCTCATTTAATTTAGGAATTTGTTTTCTTATAGAATTCTTTATATTTTTCTGTGTAACATATTCATTTTGAAAAATTAATTATTTTTAAAGTTTTATAATATTTCAGTTGACTGTTGCAATTTGTGTAACTGCATTTGAATCATCTTGTATTAAATGGTTGGTAACCATAAGTTTAACTGTTGTTAATTTGAAGAAGAATTTATGTACCTCACATATTAAAATTTGATTGATGTTGATGATCCAAGAGTATAGCTTTATATTTATATAAGATTATTTTATTAGGATACATGTTTCTTTTCTCTGGAGATTAAGGGTGAAAGGGTCATTTCCTCCTCCAAGATGAAAATGGAACTTTCTTTTTCAGGTCAGACTTTCCTAATTTTTCTAATGTTTCTTATTTTGGAATTGATCTTTTATTGATATCATAAGCAAATGTATTTGATGGCAACAGCAAAACTTTTGCAGAAATGTACTTAATATATTTAATTTGTAATTAAAGATGTTAAGCTTAAAAATAATTTACAAAAAGAAATATTGAGGCAAAAGTTTAAAATTTCGAATTATAGTAATTGTGATATGAAAAACTGTTTAAAAGAAAAACAAAACAACAAATTTTTAATATAGCCAAATCATTAAAGTTAAGTTTTATCCTCCTTTTTTTTTCTTAGATGTGGAAACAAAATTATTTTTAAATCTTTAATTTTCTTCACACCATGAAAGATTATTTGAGAATTAAATGAAGCTTGAATTTTATTTTGACATATTTAATTGAATATTCAAAACTAGTCATGCTATTTTTTAAGTATTATTATTTATTGTGCTATTTGCATAGCAAATATTTTAAAATGATTGTATGGCTATATTTTTTTCTCAATAAAAATTATTCAATTTCAATTGTGTTCTTAATTGAATATCTTTTCCTGATTGCATGAAGATTTAATTTTTTGAAATGCAAGTTACAGATACTCAATTTATAATTTGATCAAATGGAAAATATTTAAATTATTGCATTTAATATTCGACACTTTCCCCCCCCTACATTTAATTAAATATTTCATGTTTTTGATTAATTTTATATTCCATAATTTATCTTTTCATGTGACATCCTGTACACTACATATCATTTTATTTCATCATCCAATGTTTTGTATTCATCATTCCACTTTTTTGGATCAATTATTTTAAAGCTTGACAACTTTAAAATAGATTTTTATAGACTTCTTGGGGAGAAAATCACCACTAAAATTTTTTCATGTATAAATTTGGCTCGTAATATCATATTCATGATTTTAACACTGACATTTATCAATGTATGTTATCATTCATTTTATCTTAATGTGGTTTTAAAATATTTTCATATTTTTCAAACAAATGTTTTACACAGCTTAACCAGACCTGGATTTTGTGTTGCAAGCCCTCACTCTTCTATTTTACACTAGAATTAAAATCTAGAAGAGTTATCTGTAATTTTCATTTGTGTGCTGATTTCAATTGAAATAGATAATTTTTAATTAATTTTCTGAACCTCTAAATTTCTTAATGACATTTCTTTTATATTAATCGTACATGATGTAAGTATTTTTAAACATTTTTATGTAATTGTTTATAGAGTGTATTTATTACAAGAAGAGTGTTTTTAATGTATTTTATTCAAATACAAATGCAAGAGTTAAATTTCAACACTATAAATGGAAACGTTTGCGATTTTTTCTATAAGATTGCTTTCATGGTTGTATATCATCTTAATTTGTACTGAGTTCTGTAACATCCCATAATGATTTTTTTTTTCAAAGGTATTCCATAATAAAGCATTGTATAAAACTGTCAAAAATCGATAGCGAAACCGTATGTATAGAAAGTCGGACAGTGAAAGCAACTAACTTATTTTATTGAAATCTATAAATATTCATAAGTCAATATCTGAATTACTATATCCAAAATAATCCTTACGCATGTCCAATTCTAAAGATTCATATCCTAAATATTCACCCAACTATTTTGGATTAATGGGGTCCGAATCAGTAGCAGAAACGTAAAAGAAAGTTAGATTGTAATCAAATTTTCTCTAACTTAAAAGCCCATGCATAGTTACTCTTCCCAGCATGGGTATGATTCTATTTTTTGATCACTCACTCTATTGTTAACAAGTCTTATTTAATTTTTTTGTGCTTAATAAAGCAACTGTCTAATTTTATTAACTACTCTAATTTACATAATTTGTGTTGTGTTCATTTGATTCTCAAAATGAAATATGAAAGAATATGAAAGTCCCCTAATGATAGCTAAGAGCATAGGTCTTCAAACTGGGCTCCCTAGAACTTTGACAGGGGTTCCATAAGAGATCATTTTTTGTTTAATCAAAGCGTGGCAACAATTTAGTATAATTTTAATTTTTATAAAACATCAAATTCTTAAACGAAGTTTGCAAAATTAAACATAAATAAACATTTTATGGATAAAATAAAATCTTAAATTTTGTAAAAATCACGAACTTCAAATACATCAACCGTGACACATAAAGACATATATTTGTCTCCATTCTTTGCTCTGGTGAAGAATCGTTCATTTATTTGTCCACTTATTTCGCTATTTTCAAGATATAAAGTAAAATTGACACCATTCTTTTAAATTTGAATTTTTGGGTAGATTAGATTTTGAAAGATAATATTGAATGCTTTCCTAATTTGCATAATAAATAAAATTTAAATTCCTATAAAAAGGGAAAAATTAGTTTGTTCCAACATTAATAAGGTCTGCAAAAAACATTTCTTCAATACTTCCTTGTTGAAAAAGAAAAATTATCTTGGATCCAAATACCTTTTTAAGACTGCTATACCTCCAAACTCCCGATAAAAAAGAGAGAGCAACAAATTGATACATATCGACCGACACTCAATTCTAAATTTTAATCAAATTGATATTATGTGCATTTGGATCGCCATTAGAAAAAGAATGCCCTGAAATTGCCAAAATCTAATGTCATATGTTTCAGCGTATGTATTCGAAAATCGTGAAAATGAATTTGATGCAGATGACAACATTAGGTTTCAGGTTTTAACAATTATTCCAGACATAAAAATACTTTGCAATAAAAATACAATCACAGCCAAGTCATTAAAAAATTTCTTTTTATTTATTTGTTATAATATAAAATATCGTTGTTGCAATAATAATTTTATAAGTTTGAGTAGGATAGAGCTTTTATATCCTATTTTTCTTTTTCTTTGATCTAGGGCTTCCTTCATGAAAATAGTAAGTTCAAATGGCTCCCCGAAGTTTAAATCCCTCTGGCTTTGAGGAAAGATTCTAAAGAATCTCATATTAATTCTTAATTGTACATTCGAGTAATTTTTACTTCATTTACTTATGATTTTGTTACTACATTTGTTTACATTGTTCCCCACATATTGCTGTACTATACACACTGCTGAATCTAACATCGTTTGAATTTTAAAAATACTAAATGGATCACAAAATACATTCTATCTTGTATCGTGATACAGATTGTTCAAAAACTGAAATAAAAATGTGCATTAGTTTGTAAAACATTTCACACTTTTTATTTTATTAAAAATTGGTGAAAAGTTTTGGAGAGAAAATTTTTTTTAAATTTGTTTTGATGGATTCATTGAGATAATATAAAATACTTTCATTTTTTTTTTATAAATTCAATACTTCAGAGTTCATTTTATTTAGTTGAAACTTTGCATCTGCTTAGTTATTGAATACTGATAAAGATACATTAGAACTTAAATGAATTTAGGTTAACTTGGCAACTTTAGTCTCCTGTTTACTGGCCATTTTAAATTCGTAAACTTCATATTAATCCTATGGAATTTCTACCACTATCCTCAAATCAAGTCTATTTTAATGAAAAAAGTGCATCCTAAAGAGAATATTTTTTTTAAAGACCGGAAAACCCACAAACAAAACCGTAACATTTAAAGGTAACAATTTTTTAAAAATCAGACGAAAAATGTGATTCCCTAGAAACCATTATTTTTTGCTCTTTCGATTACACTCTTTTACCTTGAAATGGATGAAATCGTTAAGATTTTAGTACACGGTTGTAGAAATTCCATAGGAGATTAACAGTACGTTCATGAAATCAAAATGTCAGGTAGAAGGGTACGTAAAGTGAAGGCACACTGGAGCTAATAGGTTTTAATAGCAATTGCATTCGTTTTAAGATATAACTCATAAAATGCCTTAAAATCAATTTCCTTAGGAAACTGGACCGGAAAATGTGAGACGATTTTTCTTGTACAGATTTTTTGTTTGTTAAATTTGATTTGTATTATGCTCTGAAATTTTTTTATAAATGGGAAATGGAACTGTTGGACATTATTATTTGCTCCATTTATTGACTTCTACAACATATTGCATGAACATGAGTCTGTTCGGTTTGTAATGTAGTATTTTATTTTATCGAACTTTTTTAAAAAAAATATGTGGTAGCCTAGTGGTAATCATTGCGGCGGCATTGTTTTCGTCGATTTGTGGTTTCAAATCCTGATGCCACTAAAGACATGCCATATTGCGGAACTGATGCACGTTAAATGTGTTCAATGTCCGAAGTCCTCCCGCTGTCGATGTGTGGAAGTTTGGAGTGGAAGGTGTCGTCCTTGTCTCTTGGCCAAGGTAAGTACGATGTCCGTCGCTCTTCTCAGAACGACATTAATTTTTAAACAATGAAATTTTTCTTCTTGGAATTGGATCTTCATGAATGTTATACGTTGAGACATGCCGCTTAGAAAATGATCTGTTCTACTGTCAAAACCAAAATGCAGTCTAAATGACGAGGCATTCGTGAAAAATTTGCTTCTGGTACCTGAAATATATAAGAATGGATGTTCGTGAATCACAAACATTTTCCATCGGTATTCCAGGACGCAAAAATTTTAAGAATTTGTTAATTTGATGTCTTTCCTCTCCCATAAAATGTTAGCAGAGGGGGGAAGTGTCTGCTCAGGTGTCGTCCTTGTCACTTGATTGTGGTTCAAAATTACGATGGAACATTTGTATAATCGATTTCTATTGCCAAATCCCGTATAGCTATTCATTTGTAAGCTTTAGACTAACTTTCCAAGGAAATCTACTGAAAGGAGATTGGCTTCTTAAAAATGATGCCCATTCTGCAAATTAATGGATGAAAGCGAGGGGTGGGAGAGAACGAATCGTCTTTGAAGCTAACCTTACTTTGCACTGCATGAATATTGTGACGAAATATTTTCTTTTCACTCTCAGTGACCAGTATTTTGTTTCTCTTCTGAATAATAATAATAAAAAAAAAAACATCAATCAGTGAAAACTTTCTAGTGTGTGAAATCATTTAATAATCAGTTGCCCTTTATTTGGAGCCGTCATGTGGAATGTTACAGCAAAAAATGGGAGAAATGAAGGAGGCTACTCTTTAGGTTATCCTCCAACACCCGATAGACAAAACAGGATCTCCCTCCAACATTCTTGTGGCGCGACTGTTTTTCTTTTTTTTTTTAAAATCTTTGTTTTCCTTTTGCTCGTTTTGGGCAAATGGGTCTCTTAACATATACATCTCAAGAGTCGGTAGTGAAAACAACCATCTCTGTCAACTGTAAACTGTGTTATGAGTTACACGCATCTAAATTGTTATGACGTTTGCTTCTATTTTTGCAATTAATTGTTGTTCTAATCTAAATGAAGTAATTCCCATAAAAAGGTTATCGTAAATGGAAGTCAAGCTTAAGGCTCCCGTCGACACGTCACCACGAATTTCCCTACCTAATGATAATCCTATGGAGTTATGTACTTAAAGTCTCACATCTGGAATATTTATTTTAACTGCATGGAATAAAGTGCATTTTAAAGAGCATTAAAAAATGAAGGCTTCTGTGGAGTTACTTTTTTTTCTGATTTTTGCAAGTATTTTTAAATTTTTATTAAAGATCTGAAAACTTGCATCTGGTGCACTAAATCGATCATAAAAATACTTTGAATAATCGGAAAAAAAAGTATTTCCACAAAATCCTTCCTTTTTTATGCTCTTTCAAATGCGTATTTTTTTTAAAAAAATTTAATTTATTTCGCTGCTTGTAATTTGTTGAGTCAGCAAAGTAAACAAGGAAAGAGGTGAAAGCAAAATTAAAAGTCCCGCCTTAGTGCGCAAGGATACATGGTAAAGATAGGTTGTCAAAAGATTTATAATCCTTTCCGGTGAAGTCAGCTAATTTCTAGGAATCTGAGAATTCCTCTTTTGAAGCTTTATTTACAGTTACGTATTATCTGTTGAAAGTTTGTCTAGCTTACTATACAGATATCTATGTGGTATTTCACAATGTTTAAAAAGTAAGCTTCATACACAATTTCTTAAAAAAAGAAGTAATCCTTCATTTTTTATGCTATTTTTACTGAGTATTTTAAAAAAATACACTATCCAAATTACTTTATTATTAAAATGAACGATAGATATTTTAGATACATTTTGAATATATCAGTGGAGATATTGTAAATCTGTTGTGCAACATTCTTTGTTTGTACCTCCAGACTTGAAATTCACGTGTTTTTCTCCCAGTTTTTAGTTATTTGTGCATTAGAATATTTGCTATTATAAAACTTGTGTTGCAGAAGTTTATTACAATTATTAAATAATATGAATAACCGTCAAAGTATCAAGACAAGATTATATTCTTCAGCATACCGAAGAAAGAATAAAGGACAGAAATTCTATGAATGGAAAGAAAAGTAAATCTTTTCTAAAATTTTATTCAGTTTTCTTAGAAATTTTATTATGGCCGTATTATTCTAGTGGTCATGGTCGTGGATCTATGGCTGGCGGCTATCGTTGAGTCTTAAATTCGAGCCTTGCTGCCACAAAGACCCACAGTGCCTCATAATTTTGACCAAGGTTCAAAATTACGAGGTCCATCGCCAATAGCCCTTGTGTTGCTTCTGTGTGACGTTGATAAAAACTTTACCAAAACCAAACCTGCAGTGCAGCCAGAGCAGATGCATGTTAAATCTGTCGAGGCTGGAAGTCCTTCCAAGGTGTGGTAAAGAAGTTAGGAGAGAGAGGTGCCAGCTCAGGTGTTGCCCTTGTCACTTGACCGTGGCTCAAAATTATGAGGTTTGTGCCAATAGCTCTCGTGTTGCTTCAAGTGTGACGTCAATAAAACCAAACCAAACTGGAAATTTTATTATGATGAGGGAATTTTGTTTGCCTCTTATATCATGTTATTCCTTTGCTTTCACGAGGCAAGTAGACCACGGTGGCCAAGAGGTCATAATTGTAAGCTCAAGGCCAACGTGATTGTGTTGCGCTGTGGGTTCGAGTAATGATTTCTCTGTGGATATATAGTAGAAAGGAGCTGGTATATGTTGAATGTGTTGAGATCCTGAGTCCTCCCCATGGTGTAGTGTGGAAGTTTGGAGAAGGAGGTGTCAGGTTAGGGTGTCACTCTCGTCACTTGACTTAAGTTCAAAATTCCCAAGTTTGTCACCGATGGCCCTCGTTACACTTCTTAGTGCAATGTTAATTTTTTAAACTTAACTTTTGTTTCCTGCACTGATATTTTGGCATAATTTTAGAAAAAAAAAATGCTTTATTTCTTCCTGGCAAGCAATACTAATATTTAGTCTTACCTTTGTGCTTACATTTCATATAGTTTATTTTAGATTTCAACATTTAATACAAGATGAGTTTCTTCTTTTTTTTTTCAGGCGAAATTTTAAAAGAAAGTGCTATGAAGAATGCACACCTGTAAGTACGACTTTCAATTCAAAAACATGCATCCCTAGTACTTCAAACACTGAGACAGTAATAGAACACTCACTGAGCAGAAGAAAAATTGTGAATATTTCACATTTCATAAGTTGTATTCAAAGTTTGAATAACCACGGTCCTCTTCAATGTTCATTTTCGATCATGAAAATAATGTCTGAAGATAGAAAAGGTTTAAACTCAGGCATAAAAATGAAATGTGCCACTTTCAAGAAACATTATGGACTGAGGACTCAGAATGTAAGAAAATGCCCGTAAATACTGCTGTTGTTTCAGATATAATGAAAATTGGTGGGGGGGTTGCCAATTTAGAAGAATTTCTGTCTATATTAGATATCCCTCCTCTTAGCTCAAATATATACCAGAAAGAACTCAATAATATTGCTACTTCTTGGGAGAAAGTTGCAGAAAATGAAATGTACTGCACAGCAATGGAAGAAAAACATTTAGCAGTTCAGGCTGGAGGAGATGGAATTCCTATGCTGACAGTCGTTGTGGATGGTTGCTGGGCCAAGAGATCATATAGAATCAACTACTCATCTCTATCTGGAACGGTAAATTTTGTTTAATGTATTTCGTATATTTCTATTGATTAAGTCTCCTTTTTTGCAAATTGTAGAAATTGAAAAGTTTTTAACACTATGTTGCATATGTAATCAAATAGGACACAACTGAATTAAATTCATGTTTAAAAATATTTTTATGAATGTTTTTGCATTTGCTAACTTAACTAATTTATTATTAACTTATATAATGTCCAAAATAAATTTGATAGTTATTAAATATTTCTTTTATAATTTTAGGCTACAATAGTGGGATTTCAGACTAAAAAAGTTTTATACATGGCTGTACAAAACCGATATTGCATGGTCTGCTCCAGAGCTGCAGCTGTAAACAAATTACCTGGCAAATATTGCTGCAGTAAAAATTTGCATGGCAGTTCTACGAGTATGGAGGCAAATATAATTCAAGAGCGATTCCGAAACAGTGTGGCTATGTATGGAGTAAAATATGCAAAAGTTATTGGAGATGGAGATACAACGTTTACAAAACTATATTAGTTTCCAGGCCCTACGATGAACTTCAGGTGGAAAAATTGGAGTGCCAAAATCATTTGTTTAGGAATTTTTGCCTGAAGTTAAAAGATATAGTTAGAGTTACTATGGAGTTAAGATGAAGATGAAGTTATGATGTTAGGGTTAAAATAAAGTTAAAAGATAAAGATACAGTAAAGCTGGACCAATAACTTTGAGAAAGTACTTAGGAAAAAACATTTTAAGGTTGCGAAAATTTGTAATTTCAGCAACTGCGCACCTAACAAAAAATGAAGTAAACTTTGATTGCTGTTCCATACTCCAAAAACATATTTTAAAAGCTCCATACCATGTGTTTGGAGATCACCAGAATTGTGTTGATTCTGTTTGCAGCATTCAGAGAAAATGATAAAAACTGGATTCAAGATTTATTAGAATCTGGGTTATTGTATAAAATAAGGAATGTCATGAGCAATTTGGCTGATATCAGCAAAAGCTTATTGTTTTCAGCTAACAACAACTGCGTCGAGCAGTTTCACTCCATTGTGGCAAAATTTATAGGAGGAAAGAGAGTAAATTTTTGTTTACGACTAAGCTATCTAGCCCGATGTAGTGGAACTGTAATTTCACATAATTCCGGGTCCTTTATGCCTCGCGTACATAAAAGTATGTACAATATGAGCCCTGGAAATTTTGTGAAATCGACTGAAAGAAGAGAAAATGATTTAATAAGGAGAAAATGGAAGATGTCACGGCCTCGTTGCAGAAAAAGTCTTTTTTTAGAGAAAGGCCGTAATAAAAATTAGAGCTGAAAAGCCAGATTTGTCGGAGGATATTTTTTCTCAAAAAAAATAAAGGCTTCTTTCCACTCTTCAACTATCAATTGAAGAAAGAAAATCTATTGAAAGAAAGACTGTAGATCAAAGAAAAAGTCCTCTATGGAGAGAGGAACATTGAAAGCTGCTTACATCTTCATATTTTGGTGCAATTTGCAAAAAACTTCCCCACACAAGTTGTGAAGGAATAATTAGCAAAAAGTTTTATTCCCACTTTCGGTCATCAGCAATGGAATATGGAATAAATCATGAAGGGAAGGCTGTGAAGGCTTTAGAAAATTCAATGGGTTTGATAGTTCGCCCTTGTGGACTGTTCATACATCCAAAACTAAAGTACTTAGCAGCCACTCCAGATGGTTTAGTTGATGATGATGGAATTGTTGAGGTAAAGTGCCTGGCCTCTTGCCAAAACATAACTCCCGAAGAAGCAATAACCACAAAAAAATTTCTCTTCTGGAAATTTGATAGATTTGGAAGTATGATTATAAATAAAAATCACCAATATTTCTATCAAATTCAGGGGCAACTGCGAATTGCAGAAAAAAATATTGCCTTTTTGTAATGTGGACAAAAAAAGTTCATAAAATAGAAAAAATATTTAAAGACAATGATTTTTAGGATAATATGATAAAAAAATTGGAATTCTTTTATTTCAATTGTCTCTTACCCGAACTTATTGATCCACGATACCCCAGGTCGATGCCCATGCATAACTCAGCTTCGATTCTGGAAGCACGTTAAAAGAGAAAAAGAAAAAAGCAAAAAATTATGTAAATGTAAATTTTTAGTCATTTTGTATCCCTGAAATTATATTAGTAATACTGTTAAAGCTTTTCTTGAAATTCAATTAATCTGTGATATTATATTGTAAGTAGAAAGCCTGAACGAGGGTTTTGAAGGAATTATTATTATCATTTACATGTGTTGGGATTTTATTAATCATATCACTATGGGAAAATATTAATTCAATGTGTTTGTTTTGCATGTGTATTATTATTATTATTATTGTGCATCACTTTTTATATTATATTTAAACCCCAAAAGTATCTATTTTATTTCAATTGACACAACTGTATATACTTATTCAAGAGATTACCCACAGAACATTTTAACTATATTAAAGTAGAAAAATTACGTTACTATTTATTACTATTTTTTCAAAACTTTATTTGTAGGAATCAGATTAAAATATATTGAATTCTTATGATTAAATGAAGAATATAGAGAAAAAAAAATTATTCTGGTTCTCAGATATGTGAACAATTTTACATGAATAATACATTTTGCAAGAATGGAAACATTATTTTACTGCATTGAAACAACGTATGGAGTAGCCAAATGGTTATGCTCGCTATTTTGTGGCTAGCGATGTTTGAGTCCAGCCGAGTGTTCGAGTCCTATTTTCCTAGAACTGCCAATATGTTTCAAATTTAAAAACAATACATAGCTCTCATGTTTCTTCAAATTGCGACGCTAATAAATAGTCAATCCTTACAAATTTTGTTTTCAGAATTCGACCTCGAATTAGCTTCCCCCATCTCTTTAATAACTAATGCAGAATGAAAATTATTAAATAGATATTATATGAATAAAGCTGTGCTAATAAATATTATTCACTCAATGGACAACCTGACCACTTTTCAAAAATTAACTTGTTTTTGCGTACGTATTTTATGTCTGCTTTCGCCAGTAACGAACTTAATTTTCAAAAATACGTCATAATAAATTTCTCCTGAATTTCTTATTGGATTGGAATGAAATATATGTAATACATATTTGATACCTGCTTTCACCAGTAATGAACTCAATTTTCAAAAATATATCATCATCAATTTATCCCAATTTTTTTTTATTGGATTGATATATAAAAATATAAAAATTAAATATTTTATTTACTTATCTATTTATGTATTAACTAAAAAATCATATGTAAATTGGAATTAAGGTATGCCTGAAAATAAATAACATTATTCAGAATCCTAAAAGGAAAAAAAAAAGGCTGCCTCTCAGCCTTTGTGTGGTGGGTGGGGTGCAAAGTCTCTTGATTGAGATAAAATTATAATTCATGGTTGATTTAATTATTTTTTGAATATAAATGTAGATATATGATGTTTTTTTTTTGAATATAAAAGTTTATATGATGTATCTTAGAATATAGCTTTCCTTTAAAGTTCATAAAATTAGTTACCATATGTTATGTCTTATTTTTTTTTTTTCTATTAAATAGCATTATATTTTTATAAAAATATGATTTATTAAAGCTTAGATTTTGTTATTTATTTGTTTGTATAAAGGACGTACTAGAGCATGCTTGTCTAAAGTGTGGCCCAAAAGCCTTTAAAATGCGGCCCAAACGCAAATTATGAAAATATTTAAATTTACACATTCAGTTCAAATGTCTTTAAAAAGCAATTGTACTAATTTTAAATTTTATTCGTTAACCATGGATGAAAGCACTGATGCCTCTGTTATGGCACAATTAGCAATTCTTATAAGAGGAATCTATGAACATTATAATATCACAAAAGAAATGGTTGCTTTAGTATCGTTAAAAGACACAACCAAGTCTGTAGATTTATTTGATGAAAAGACTTTCCTTATCTATGAAAAATTTATCAGCTATCATAACCGATGGAGTCCCTGCCATGGTTGGTAAAAATGGGTGAGTCTTTAAAATGGTTAATAATGAAGCCGTCGCTGCCAGCAATGCGATTTTGATGGCATATCACTGTAATATAAGTCAGGGTAATTTATGTGGAAAAATTTTAAAAATGGAAAATATATTAAGTGTTGTTATAAAAACCATTAGCTTTATAAGAGCAAAAGGACTTAATTACAGACAATTTGAAGAGTTTCTTAAGGTAATGGGCACTGAATTTGCAGATGCTATTTATTATACAGATGGTTCAGTAAGGGGAAAATACTCAAAAAAGGTTTGATTTGAGAACTGAAATAAAATTATGCATGGAAACAAAAGGAAAACCTGTGAATGAATTTGAGGACGAAAATTGGATTTTAGATTTTACTTTTTTAGTAGACTCAACAGAATATTTGAATTATTTAAATTTGAGACTTCAAGGAAAAAATCAGTTTATTAATATGTTCCAAATAATTACACCGTTTGAAAGAAAATTGAAATTTTGGCTTAATCGAATTAAAGTAAGATTTACACATTTCAATACTTTGACTGCACATAAACTTGTGATTTGCACAAAATATGTTGCATTAATTTTTGATTTAATTCCAGAGTTTGAAAGTAGATTTCAAAATGTTTGAAAAAATGAAGAGTATTTCAACATATTTTCTACTTTATTTTCTCTATAAATAAATAAATTGCCTTCAAATGGAATGCATTGAACTTCAAAGTGATTCAAATGAAAGAAAATTTTTGGAATGTTTCTTCACTAGAGTTTTATAAAGATTACCTACCCGCGATAAATATCCTATTTTTCACAATCATGCTTTATTAATGTCTTCAATTTTTGACAGTACTTATATTTGTGAACAATTATTTTCAAGAATGAAGCTTACAAAAAACAAAAATAGGACAATGATTACTGACAAACATCTTGAAAATGCAGTTAGAATTGCTACCGCGTCTATTGAACCTGATATCGATTTGCTTGTTCAACAAAAGCAAATTCATCCATCTCATTAATTCGAATTTTTTCCATCTTTATGAAATCCAAACTAAATGAAACGAAACTTTTACAAAATTAAAATAAATATGTACCTATACATATCTAATTCAAATTTTAAAAAAATGTAATAAAAAGAAGTTAATTTTTCTTAATAAATCTACATAGAATTAATTTTTATTCCATGTTGTTGAAAAAATATTGTATGTGTGGCCGAGCATTTTTTGTTTTGTTTTGTTTTGCAACGTGGCCCTCAAACTGTTATAGTTTAGACTCCCGTGCACTAGAGTAACATGTACTTTTCAGTGACTGACTTCAGAAAAATTAACCAAGGTTTGATTAATGTAATGACACCTGAAACTATACGTTCACTGTCCTACTTCTATAGTTTCTTTGCCTTTGATTTGGGAGTAAAATGTAAATTTTGTATCTTTCAATACAAATATTTGACATGCATACTATTTATTCTTTTGTTGGTACATTATGCATTTTTATAAGCTTCTATCAAGAGTGATTGATGCATACATGGGATGTTAATGATACTGTAATGTGATTACCTGTACAAAATTATCATTACCT
Source organism: Nephila pilipes (assembly GCA_019974015.1). Lineage (NCBI taxonomy): Eukaryota > Metazoa > Arthropoda > Arachnida > Araneae > Nephilidae > Nephila > Nephila pilipes. The sequence goes on along the minus strand of BMAW01109831.1, from coordinate 19,243 downwards.
TAAATTTTTGTAAGCCTTTGTTAGAGATCAGAGGTCTTCAACCTGGGTTCCAAGGAACTTTGACAAGGGTTCTGTAAGTGATCACTATTTTCTTAATCAAAGCGCCAAAATTTTAGTAAAATTTTAATTTTTATACAAGCTTGAATTCTTAAATGCAGTTTGCTTATGAAAAATAAGTATAAATAAATATTTTTTGGATAAAACAAAATCTTAAATTTCATGAAAGTCACGTGCTTCAAATACATTAATCGAGACACGTTAGGTCACATATTAGTCTCCATTCTTTGGCTCAATCGGTATTTCTCAAATTGATATATTGATCGGCACTCAACTGAAACTAAAATTTAGTCAAGTACATATTATGCATTTTTGGATTGACTTTAGAGAAGAATATCCTGAAATTTCCAAAAGAGTTGTGAAACATAATGACATTTGTTTCGACCTATGTATGAGAAAACGTTATCTCTTTGTACGCTGCGACAAAAATAAAATGCAAAAACAGATTGGTTGCTGAACTGGACATTAGGTTGCAGGTTTTATCAATTATTCCAAGTGTTAAAATACTTTGAAATAAAAAAAACAATCACGGCCAAATCATTAAAAATTTTCTTATTCATGAATTTGTTTTAATTTAAAATATTGTTGTTTTTATTCATTGATAGAATACATTTTAGGAAAAAAAAAACATTAGCTATATTTCCTTTCATTATCTTATTAAGAAGTTTGTGTTGTGATGGAAAAAAAAGAGGCATTAATAATTTTGTTAATTTGAGTAGGATAAAGTTTTGATATCCTATTTTTTGAGCACTTTGATCAAGAGGTTCCTTCAAGAAAACCCTAAACTCAAAGGGTTCCCAAAGTGTAAAAGGTTGAATACCCCTGCTATAGATAATTGTTTCATTAAAAACAAAAATTGAGTTAAGGTAATGATTTTAAAACTTTTGTTTTCAATATGAGAGTAATCCAAATGAAATCTTGTAAAAAAAGTAAATGAAAAGTGTATATATATATATATATATATATATAAAATTTGCTTTTTTTTCAGTTTTTATTAATTTCGCTCTAAAAGCAACACGAGAGCTATGAAATTTGAAATAAATATATATTACAATCTGTGTCTTTTAGTTACAAAAATCAAACTCTTAATTGTTAGATATTAGTTTTTAGTCTATTTAATAGATGGCGCCACATGTACTAAAGTTCTTGTTTATATTATGTAAACTTGTAGAAGGACGCCATTCCGATGTAGTACGTGAAGCATCACGTAACCTATGCTAGTAAAATAAAGAATGTCTTAAATGCATACTGTGGTCCTGTACATTATATTATATGGTGTCAGACGAAAAGAATCCACGTATTATCTTCAGAATTCTTTCAATTTAATAATTTAGAGACTTGAAAATAGTTCTAAAAATGGCAAACAATTTGCCAACGATTCCAGCATTTGAACCGGGAACGAATCCGTCGGAATCCTGGAGGCATTGGAAAGAAGATTTTGAAGACTATTTGGAAGCCCTTCGATACAGTGATGCGCCAGAGAAAACAAAAACTGCACTATTCCGTCATTTATGTGGAGAAGAATTGAAAAAACAGCTACGAGCCTTCGACCTTAAGCCTAACGATGGTTGTGAGGGTGTGACTCTGCAACAAGTGCTTCAGGAATTTGATGAATATTTTCTGGACTATCAAAACGAAATTTTTGCTTCTTTTAAGTTCTTGGAAATAAAACAGGAACAAGGAGAAAAATTTACGGACTATTATTCTAGGCTTCGTAATGCTGTTGTTGAATGCAATTATGGCGAATCGCAGGACCGCATGCTACGTGATAAAATCATTCAAGGACTGTTAGATAAAGCACTTCAGGAAAGATTAATCAGAGAAACCAGTAAAAAGGCCAAAACACTACAGGAAGTAGTTAGTGAATGCAAAACCGCTGAGAACAGTAAGGTACAAGCATCAGTTATGAATGAAAAACTTTCAGTGAATGCTTTAAAGAATTTTAGAAATTATCGGAATCAAAGCAAGAATAATCAGAAAAATGAAGTTAATTGCAAGCAATGTGGGAAAATTCATGAGAAGAAGAAATGTCCTGCATACGGTACAAAATGCCGAAATTGTGATGGAAGAAATCACTGGGCAAAAATGTGCAGAACTCAAAGAAATAAACAGAAAAACGTGGCTGCTCGAAGAGTGAATGCTATTAAAGAAAACTGAGAATTCTGAGACTATTTACATTGGGGAACTGAAGTCAGTTAATGAACTGGACATGAAAG
>BMAW01109831.1:6661-16960 GCA_019974015.1 Nephila pilipes | reverse complement strand
GATACTGGATCTCAAGTGAATGTAATTCCCAAGTCAGAACTCTTAAAATGGGAAGAAAAGCCAGCAGTAAGAAAATGCAAAACTGCTGTGCTTGACTACAGTGATAACAGAGTTCCAATTCTAGGTGAGTGCTACCTCAACTGTCAAACTAAAAAGTATAGAAAAACTTATAAATTTTTAGTAACAAGTTTAAATTCATGTCCAATTTTAGGCCTTGAAGCCTGTAGAGAATGAGGGCTGATTCAGAGATTGAATATGATCTATAAAAGCCCTATTGAAACTCCAGAATTAATTTTGAAAGAATTTGCTGATGTTTTTACGGGAACAGGAAGACTTAATAGAATTGTAAAAATTAAATTAAAAGAAAACTCTGTTCCTCATGTAGCAGCCCCTCGAAAAGTGCCTCTTGCTATACATAACAAAGTTAAAGAAGAACTAAATAATATGGTAGAAGCAGGCATAATAAGCAAAGTTGAAGAGCCAACTGAGTGGGTGAGCAATATGGTTGTAATCGACTCACCTAAGAAATTAAGGATTTGTCTTGATCCCAGGCCACTGAATGAAGCTATTCAAAGACCTCATTACCCAATCCCTACTGCAGATGCACTTGTTACAAAGCTGCAAGGTGGTAAAGTGTTTACTATTCTAGACGCAAAAAATGGGTTTTGGCAGTTACCATTAGATGAAAAATCTTCATATCTAACCACATTTTGTACACCTTGGGGGCGGTACAGATTTTTAGTATTGCCGTTTGGTCTGAACTCTGCTCCTGAAGAATTTCAAAAGGCAATGGATGAAATTTATGAAGAAGATGAAGATATAAATCCTTACTTTGATGATATTTCACTGGGTTCATCTACAGTGGAAGAGCACTGCAGATTATTACGTCGAACACTCTTGAAAGCAAGAAAGGCCAATTTAAAATTTAATGAATTGAAAACGCAGTTGTCACAAACGTCAGTTAATTATCTGGGTCATGTTTTGTCAGATGAAGGAATAAAACCAGATCCCAAGAAAATTAGAGCCATTGAACAGTTTGCTACACCAAACTGCAAAGAAGATTTGCAAAGATTTCTAGGTATGGTAACATATCTAGCTAAATTTACACCACACCTATCAAATTTAACGCATAATCTAAGGCAGCTTCTAAAAAAAAGATTCTGTGTGGATCTGGGATGCAAACACAGAGAGGGATTTTGAGCTGATAAAACAAGCCATAATGAAATCTCCCTGTTTGAAATATTTTGACAAAAACAAAGAAGTAACTGTTTCTGTTGACGCTAGTAAAAATGGACTGGGAGCTGTGCTTCTTCAAGAAAGTCAGCCAGTAGCCTATGGATCTGTATCATTAACACAGACACAACAACGTTATGCTCAAATTGAAAAGGAGCTAATGGCTGTGATATATGGGTTGGAGCATTTCAACTATTATACTTATGGAAGGATTGTCACAGTACAGACAGATCACAAGCCAATACTGGGCCTTAGTAAGAAACCATATGATACAATATCTCCTCGTCTTCAACGTATGTTACTTCGACTCAATAAATATAATATTCAGTTGGAATATGTTCCAGGAAAGAACCTAGTTATAGCAGATGCCCTATCAAGAGCACAATCAACTACTGATAAATTTGATGAAGTTCTAGGCCAGGAGGCAACTGTAAGAATAAATCTGTTAACACAAGCTTCACCAACTAAGTGGGAGGAAATAGCAAAAATGACAACAGATGATCCTGAAATGCAAGATGTGTTGTTTCACATTAATAATGGATGGCCAGAGAAAAGGAAAACCAAAATAGCTGCGCAACCTTATTGGCATTGCAAAGAGGAGTTATATTCCACAAAAGAAAGAATTATTTGCAGAGGACAGCGATTAGTAGTACCAGTAAAATATAGAAAAGAAATATTGAAACTATTACATTTGTCACACAAGGGTGTAGTTTCCAGTAAAATAAAAGCCAAAGAATATTTTTATTGGCCTAATATAAATAGAGATGTTGAGGAATATGTGTCCAAATGCATAATCTGCCAGAAATATCAAAGAGAAAACCAGAAAGAAATTCTTATCAATCCAGAAATTCCAGGCAGACCTTGGCAAAAAGTTGCATGTGATTTCTTTTGTTTAAAAGGCAAAGAACATCTGCTAATGATAGATTATTTGTCCAAGTATGTTGAACTGAAACCACTCAACAGTACAACAGCCCAATCTGTCATTACAGTCATGAAATCCATTTATGCAACACATGGAATACCAGAAGACCTTGTGAGTGATGGTGGACCACCCTTTAACTCAAATTGGATGACCAATTTCTTCCGAGAATGGGGTATTAAACATGTTACACCGCCTCATTTTCCTAGAGCAAATGGACAAATAGAGAGAGCAGTACAAAAAGTAAAAAATTCTCTTACTAAAGCTGCAGATGAGGGAAAAGATTTGTATGTTGTATTGCTTGACTACAGGATACAACCAGCAAAGGACATGCAATCACCAGCTGAATTATTAATGGGAAGAAAGCTAAGAACTTTCCTGCCATCACATCCAGATCAATTAAAACCAATATTTGATGTTGAAAGAGCAAGAGAAGCTTTGAGGAAAAGGCAGATAATTCAAAACAAATATGCTAACAAGCATGCAACAGTGTTGCCAGTGCTACATCAAAATGCCAAAGTATGGTTTAAGCATAAAATGAAAAAGCCTTGGAAGCAAGGGACTATAATTCAAGTAGGTCCTCAACCTCGCTCATATATAATAAAAGGAGAGGATGGAGGTGTTTTCAGGAGAAACAGATTCCACATTCGACAAGATTACACTGAAGATGATAATCCATGTTGGTCAAGAACTGTAGAAGATCTCTATAACAGTGATGCTACTGAAATCTCTAGAATTCCAAACAGTTCTGCTGACAGTCAAGTAAATGCATCACCTAAAACAAACAAAAGCAAAATTAACCAACAACTGCAAGTTCCAATTGAAAACTGTAGTGAGCAGAGCAATCCTGTGGTACGGAAATCTTCAAGAAATATTGTGAAGCCTGTTCGCTATAGAGACAATTGAAGGAACTGTGACAAACATATTTTAGTTCAATAGTTAATCTCAGAGTTAAATTTAAATTAAAACTATAACTTTGTAAAACAGTTCAGATAAGTTTTGTTGTCCATAACAAGAGATGGTATTGTATTAAGTAAATTTTAAAATAAGTAATTGTATTCATTGTTAAGTAATTTAATTCATTGAACTCGATATTTTGTAAAAAAAAAAAAAGGGCATGTTAGATATTAGTTTTTAGTCTATTTAATAGATGGCGCCACATGTACTAAAGTTCTTGTTAATATTATGTAAACTTGTAGAAGGACGCCATTCCGATGTAGTACGTGAAGCATCACGTAACCTATGCTAGTAAAATAAAGAATGTCTTAAATGCATACTGTGGTCCTGTACATTATATTATATTAATAAAAGCAAATGCCTTGATATAAATTTTCTCTCCTATTGGCGCAATTAGAATTGAATACTATATTATCAACAAAATTCAAATAATTATTTCAGTTAATACAACCACATACTGACAATACAGCAACCTCATTGAGCAATTTGTTTTGACCAGGTTTCAGCTTTTTAGCCACCTAAGGGGCTATTGTTTTAGTTGGGTCAATTTTGACGAACCAGATCACTTTTCGTTTACGAAATCACTATCCAATTTTTAATCGTTCGCTTCAATTTTAATTACATTTAGCTTAAATATATTCAATTTAATAATTAGTCATTTCCTTTAATTTTAATTACATGTAGTCGATATAATATTCAATTTAATAATTTATCAGTTGCTTTGATTTTAATTACACTTAGCTAAAATAAAATCAATTTAATAATTTACTGGTTCCTTTAATTTTAATATCGGAAAAGTGTACTATTGTCCATTTCTCGATATTTTATCGTTTACTTTAATTCTAATATTTAATTGAGTAATTTAATAATAATTACAAAAAAAGCGCACTTTGGGTGGCAAAATCTGTTCCTTGCAAAATTTTGCATATAGAACATTTTATTATATTAAAATTTATTTTTATATAATTAATCAGTATACACAAAATTTGGAATATCACTAGCATTGTCGATCTTTTATAAATCAAGTGATACGATTTTGAAAAAAATGAAATAGTAGAAACGGATTTTTTGAAATTAGGAGGCATGAAAAAAGGAGTAAAAAAAAGTTGTCGGAAGGGAAGAATGACTATTTTTGAAGCAATGAAAAAGCCAGTTTCTTCCTAGTTTGGGATAGCTTTCAAACACTTGAACAACACAGAAGGGCAATTTAGCCTCAGGAGGGACCCCTCCCTACCGGAAAAGCTCGCAAGAAACTGTGTAAAAGAACGATGGAGATTAAATTACCCCTTTTTTCTCTTGTTTTGAATGGAGGGGAAGAATCGAGGTGGGGAAACAGCTCTACTTCTTTCAGTTCTGTCTAGAGGAAATATTTATTACCCTGTGACGTCATTTTCAAATTTCATGATAGCTGTCAAAACATAAATATAAGAAAATGGAAAATATTAGAGCAAAATTGAAAAAATTAAAAGCATCTAAAAAGTTCCTAATTTGAATTCAAGCGAAATAAGGAAAATTAAGAAAAATAAAGCTTGTAATTTCTCTTTTATACTTCTGCTCCATATGACCAGTATTGTACGAGTACTTTGTTCGCACTAAGTAACGTCCCGCCGGGTCCGATGCACGTTAAATCTGTCGGGGCTCAAAGTCCTCATTGGCGTGGAAGTTTGGAGAGGATTTTGCCAGCTCAGATGTCGTCCTCATCACTTACCGAGGATCAAAATTACAATGTCTGTCGCCATTAGCCCTCGTGTTGCATCTGGTGCGACGTTAATAAATTACCAAACCGAACGTTCGAATTATTATGGTCCCTGGAAAAAACTCGGTTTTTGTCTACATACACGAAGCAAACGTCTGTACCACCTTTTTCTTTGTGTACTTGAGGAATCTTCAATTTTTGTATTGAATGCTGACAGGCAGTTTTCATACATGTTTAAAAATGAGCATTCTGTGGGTATAATTTTTAATGTTCATTACATTGCAACTGAGGAATACGTTGCTAACATTTTCAGCAAGGTAAGCACTGATAAAAATTTTATAATTCGAATTTATAGAAGACAATATTCGGAATTATGTATAGATCAAAAAGAAGAAAAAAAAAATTCTATACACACACTATTATAATGGATCGTTTTAGTATATAATTATTTCTGATAATTCAGAAAACGTAAACGAGATTGGCTTTCGATTTTATATATAATTCTAAACTGTTTGCTTCCAAGTCTCGTTACTAAACAGTATCAGTCGGACGAAAAAAATGCAGACTCAATAGTACTGAAACGAATATCGTTCTCATTCAGGTCAAACAAATATTGATTTTAACACAAGTGTTACATCGATCTGAACGAAATTTATGAAGGAAATGTTGTGCTACATTTGTGGAATTTTTAATATTCTTTCGGATAAGAAGCCTCATCTTTATGTGCTAATTCTTGATTGCGAAAAGTGCCATGTTATATCTACGGGTGACGCTCTCCGGGGTATCCAAGCGATCTTTCTTCAATTTCAACATGGGCCGCGGTAGCCTAGTGGTCAAGGTCGTGGACTCGCGGCCGGCGGTTTTCGCTCAGTTGCTGGTTCGATCCTTGGCTGCCAAAGACCCGCCGTGTAGCCGGGGCTGATGCACGTTAAATCTGTTCGGGGCCCAAAGTCCTCCCGTTGACGTGGTGTGGATGTTAGGAGAGGGGGGTGCCAGCTCAGGTGTCGTCCTCGTCACTTGACCGTGGTTCAAAATTACGAGGTCCGTCGCCAATAGCCCTCGTGTTGCTTCTAGTGCGACGTTAATATAAAACTAAACTAAACCAATTTCAACATTCCTTTGTTGGCTCATTTTTATCCATCACCCCCCCCCCCCACACACACACACGTTTTAAAACACTTGGTTGGCATTTGCATCTTTTTTGGCGCAGCTTATCCATATCTGAGTCTTGCGCCAATAAACCTCACCATAACTTACCTTTGACACCTCTCTGGCATTGATTGATATTTTTGTTTTCGCCAAATTCGGATGAAATGCTTCAAAATTGTACTATTTTTTGAAAGAGGAACAGGACGATGGTTTTCTCTTCTTTTACTAATATTTTAAATTCCTTATTTGATTGTATATTGAATCCAGTATACTTTAGTGTAAGAACAGTAACGATGAAGTTTAGTTTAGTTTTTTTTATTAACGTCGCACTAGAAGCAACACGAGGGCTATTGGCGACGGATCTCGTAATTTTGAACCACGGTCAAGTGAAGAGGACGACACCTGAGCTGGCAACCCCCTCTCCTACATTCCCCGCCAACGGCAGGACTTTGGGCACCGAATAGATTTAACATGCATCAGCCCCGGCTACACGGCGGGTCTTTGGCGGCCAAGGATCAAACCCGCGACTGAACGAAAATCACCGGCCGCTAGTCCGCGACCTTGACCTCTAGGCTACCACGGCCCAACAGTAAAGTTGAAAGCAAAAGCTGAATTATCAAAAGGAGACAATAACTAAAAGAAAGAAAGGGTTAAAAACTTAACGAAAGGAATGCATCAGGGATACAAAAAAAAATATTTTTTAATAATTAGGCGTCATTTGCCACCTAAGAGGCTAATGTTTTAGGTGGATCACTCTTATCGTACCAGATCACCTTTCACTTTTTTTTTTTTTATCGTTTGCGCTTCTATTATGATTACATTTACCTTAAATATAATATTCAATTTGATAATTTATCGTTTCCTTTAATTTTATAATCGGAAAAGTTTTCTACAGTCAATTTCTCGATATTTCATCGTTAACTTTAGTACTTATATTTGAGTAATTTAATCATAACTATAAAAAAGCGCATCTTGGTTGGCTAAATCTGTTCTTCGCATATTACTTTTAAAAAAAAATATGCAAACAAAAACTGTCGGAGAATCGGTAAGCTTTGTGTGTATGTACTCTATTTAGAGATACCTAGTAAGGTTTCTTAGTTGGCCAAGTATGGAAAATATAACGTTTAGATCAGCATTCATTCGAAACTACACTTGTAAGAAAACTGTGAGGCTTATATCTTGCATATAGTTCATATTTAGAATGTTACTTCTCTCGTTAAATTCGTTTCGTGATCGAACGGTTATGCCTTAAGACTGTAGAGCATGTTGGAAATAAATTACTCGGATCCCGCCAGGAGGCGCCTTGTCTCGTGTGAGTGAGAGCGCACGTTTTCATGCGTAATATTTGGAAGAATGCTATTGGATCTTGACCGCTTAAGGCGGTTTTTTTTCTTGTATTGGATGTAATTGCTCCTGACCGCATAAGCGGGTTGAATTAAAATATGGATTGTTTGGAAGCTTGTATAGTTTTGTAAATTGTATAAATATTCGATTATATGTGATTGGCACGTGGAGTCCTTAAATAAATGTGTATTGAAATGACTGCTCTCCCTATATTTTGGACTTGGTGGATAAGACATCTCCAACAGAGCAATGAAAATAAGAGATGAAGCATGTCGATTCAGTTGGCCACGTCGTATGGTGTGTTGTGGAAGTAACGGTGACGGACTTCGTCAGTTTGAACCTCAGTGAAAAGACGCGAAGGACGGCTCATCTGGCACCCCATTCTCCAAGCTTCCACACTATCTTTACGCGAGGTCTTTGATCTTTGATACACGTAAAATTCTCCGCTATACGTTGGGTTATTTAGTGGCATCGAGACTCGAACCCACGATACATTGGGAAAACTTTTAAATAACGACAAAATAGGCTTTCCTCTCTTCGCGAAAGTTGTGTAGTACAATGGAAATAAAACGTGCTTTCCAATTCGATTCCTTATTTTTCGTGGGCAATAGCCATTATGTTACTCCTAAGGGCGATATTGATAATCAATTCTCTCTTCAGCATCCCCCCCCCTTTGTACCTTGGTGATCTGTATTTCCCACGTTTTTCACTATTTTTTGTAGACGCGGTTCCAGGATAACCTAGCTCGCCTTCCCTGTTTTCTATCCTACTTTTTGTTAACTAAGTTATACTTTTTACGATTTTTTCTTTTGTCTGGATCACACATACACTTAGTCTGTCCCTGTATAGTCGAGTTTGGCTCTTGCGCCATAATTCTCTACTTTCACTCGCATGCATCGATTAAAAACCGCAGGGATTTGCCACATCGAGCAGTAGGAGTACGTGTCGCGTGCTTGGAGTGAAAAAGAAAACTACACTGCTCAAAACAATTAAAGAATACTGAGGTTTTGGGTGGATTAAGCGACAGGGGAATCGTTTATATGATTGATACATGATCAACAGACGTGGTAGGCTATATAAGAAAAAAATCAAGCATGTTTAGCCGAAAAAATGCATTTTACTTAGCATTTGGACACAAAACGAAAAAAAACACAATTTGTGCATTCGAGAAAAAACGGGGGAAAAAAAAAAAAAAAAAAAAAAGATATTTACTAGAAAGAAAAAAGTTTTTAGTGGGGGGTATGGTTTTCCCGGACGGCCAGCAACGCTGAACATCTTTGAGGCATGGAGTCAATGAGGCTATTTATGAGGAACTAGGATATTCTATCCCACTCCTCCAGATGAGCTCTTTACAGCTCTTGGAGAGTTCGTGGGGATGGTAGACAGTCTAGCAACTCGTTGGCCTAGAATGTCCCATACGTGTACTGTAGGGTTCATGTCCGGAGAACATACTGGCCATTCCATTCGTACGATTCCCTCCTTGAAAAGGAAATCACTTACTAAGTTGGCACGATGTGGCCTGCAGTTGTCGTCCATTAAGATGAAGTCATCTCCAATTGCTGCAGCGTAAGGGACTACAATAGGTCTTAAGATCTCATCGGCGGTTTCGGACAGTTTCAGTCGAAATAGTGGTGCCAGTAGACGAGCGAAGGTGTTGCTGATGAAGAGTGGCATTCATATTTCGGTGTCTCCGAGCCGTTAGTGTGAAATATCTATCTTCATTGGGTGTTGTTGCACGGCTTCGACCTTGCTCTGGTCTTCTAGTATCCAATCTAACTTTATTATAAATTACTTACGATCGAAAACATTTGAAGAGTCTTAAGGAGAATGATAGAAGTTCCTGTTACTTATATTTTTTTTTGGAAACATGTTAGATTTTGATTGTAAAAAATTGCTAGTTAGTAAATTAGTTAGAATTAGATTCACATAATTTTTTTCTTTCTGTGAAACATTAAATATTTAAACTGAAATTTATATTTGTTCAATTATATTTCATAGTGTTAATGATGGAGGAAATTCTAGCGATATTCTTCCGGGTTTAGATGTTAAATAGGAAAAAAGTTATTTAAGCGAAAAATATGAAACATGCATCAAAATCAAATCATCTGTGAAAAATATGTTGAACATTACTGATTAATTTTTACTATATCTATTAGAAACCTTCAATTACAATTTCTTTTATATTTTCCAAAAATTGTAATTAAATATTACAATAATTCGAACAGGCATTTTTAAAAATATGCGTAATGAAATATTCAATTTTCTGGAAGTTATATAGCAGTTATTTATAAATTTTATTTATTGAGAATAAATGTTAGAAATATTTCTTGAATATAATTTATTCTTCAACGTATTCATTATTATTTTTATTAGCCTAATTATGTTTTATAATTTTTTTTTATCCTAACACACTTAAGAGTTCTAGTCAAATTACCTGTTACTTTCAATTTCATATTTTTTATAGTTCAGTTTTTCGAGCTAAATCTGAAAAAAAACGGTTCCTATATTTTTCCTCTAATTCTTTTTCATTGATTTTAGTTTAGTTTTTATTAACGTCGAAATGAAGCAACACGAGATCTGTTGACGAGTGTCCTCGTAATTCTGAATCTCGGTCAAGTGACGAGGACGACACCTGAGCTGGCACTCCCTCTCCTAACTTACACACCACTTTATGAGTCTTTTTCAATGAAGTACAAGAAATGCAAAAGTCTTTACAATTATCAATAATAAAATTATTTACTATATATAACATTGAAACTAAATTTTAATATTTTATAATTCAACAGCGAAATTTTTTCTATAAACAAAGTAGAGAATAACTTTTCTTTTTTTTTTTTTTTCTAAAATTAATGATTTTTCAAAAATAAATTTATTATATCATCTACGATTCTACGGGAGGATTTTTGTAATTTTAGCTAACAAATTCTTTTTTTCAACCCTAATTTTAGCATTTGATCCATCCGATTTGAAAGCCAATATTTTTTCAATTATTTTCTTAATC